>JAJLXZ010000009.1:85113-169522 GCA_030571575.1 Kazachstania viticola
GAAGAAGGGGCATGAGAAGACATATTTGTTGTAGTATGAGTACAAAGATATTTAACTATTGGCTTGATGGACTTACCTATACAATAAATCCTTTTATATATATATATATTATTACAAAGGTTCTTATTATCTTGTATGTTCTACTTGATGCAACTCGATAATATTGTGACAGTGTCTCGAAGACGCACAACATGAAAAAGTGAAAAACTTTTTCTCGCGTCACATATCTTAATGACACAAACTAATTTATGAAAGAATAATGTCATAAGTATTTCCTAATGAGGAAATAATTTCTTGGAATAGTAGAATTAGATAATAGCATTAATCAAATGCATATTTAAACTAACAATGGAATAACACTCCGTAGATGGTGCTATTTCTGACAAATATAGAATTTTATTATTACTAAAAAGAAAAGACAATGTTAGAATATATTCACAGCGATAAACCTATTGTTCATGACAAACAAGTTTAAGGCTTTTGATCTGGTTCATACTAGCGTACCTGATGTTCCCTTATCTTTTGAGTTTGTAAAATCTTATTCCTCGTGGCCCAATGGTCACGGCGTCTGGCTACGAACCAGAAGATTCCAGGTTCGAGTCCTGGCGGGGAAGATTATATTTTTGGCTGAGGACTCTTTTATTTCACTAACATATATTGTTGTTGCTTTTTGTTTAACTTATTTTATTAAGATTATGTTACTTATTATAAGAATATGAAAACTAGATACAGTTCTTCTATAAAATGTTTATATAAATAAACTAAAATAAAACTATATGATATGTTTATATTTTATTGTGTAATAAATATCTTGCAATATCTTTACCGAAGAAATTAGTAATTTCATCATTAACGTTATCTAGATAAGTGATTCTTTCAGCCATCAAAATTAGATCATAATTAATTAATTGAGAGACTTTTGAATCATGTTTATAATCTTTATGATTTAGGACGAAATTTCTTAAGAATTTTGCAGTTGTTGGAATTAAACCTTTTGCTCTATCTGAAATTAATCTTAATGAGAAATAAAGTCTTTGATTAGTCTTTGAATCTTTTAATTCTGTCCATTCCTTTTTAATCATTCCCTTTGATCTTAGTATTGGATTAATGAAAATTGGGAAGATACCATTTTTATTATTATGAAATATTTCATCAATTGTATATTTTGAGTTATTACCATCATTAGTATTGAATGAATCTTTCCAATTGAATCTTGTATTTATAGTCGAGTCTCTAATGTGAGCCAAATCCATATTTTCCCAAACTTTTGACATTTGTAAATAAGGATTTAAATTATCTGAGAATTTTAATATGGATTCAACGATAAGATATATGAAAATTGCATAAGAAGCATTTTCGAAATCAGTTAGTTGAATCTCTAATGGTCTAAACTCTACTCTCCAACCTGGTACATTTTCATTTGATGGAATAGCAGATTGAGTTGGTGGTTTAAATCTTAAAGTTTGCCAATTAGTACTTTGAATATTTTCAAAATGATTAGTTGAAGTTAAACGATCTTGATGAATACTTTCTTCGAAGACCGAGATTGGATCTCTTATGAAAAGATGAGCGAAATGTTTTGCTAGGTCGTAATCTAGTGGAGCTTGATCATTTTCTAATAATCTATTTAATACGGTTTCATTAACTGGTACTATTGTATCATTAAATTTTCTTGAGAAGAAATTATTTTTGGAATTACCGAGGTATAAATCAACCGAACTATATCTAGCCTTTGGAATTACTTTAAATTTCTTTTTGGAATTTGAATCCATTCCGCCAAACCCATCTTTATTATAATTTGGTAAAATTGGATTTACGTTTCTTTCCTTTGGAGTTCTACAGTCCGTAGCGCCTGATATGACATTCCATCTTACATCTTGATCAGCTAGGAATCCCTTAAAGATAGGAGCCGCTGCCGAGATTGATAACATAATTGGAGCAAAATTAACTAGAGA
Source organism: Kazachstania viticola (assembly GCA_030571575.1). NCBI lineage: Eukaryota > Fungi > Ascomycota > Saccharomycetes > Saccharomycetales > Saccharomycetaceae > Kazachstania > Kazachstania viticola. The sequence goes on from JAJLXZ010000009.1 coordinate 87,069, forward strand.
ATCGTATAAGATTCTTGCCATTTCTAGATTTGGAGCTTGATAAGTTGTCTGTAGACAAGATGAACCCATACCGAAACCCATGGCGTCCATGTATATATGATTTTTCTTTGAAGCTAGGAAAGATTCTTTATCCTCTGGGATGAACCAATCTCTATTATGAATTGAATCATCATATTCCGGAGTATTAATATCTTTAAACATTGGGATATTCATGGCTACTTTTTCACCTCTTCTTTCTCTAATGTTAGCTGTTAAAGTTGGGAATCTTGCATGAGAATTAATAACTTCATCGGGTAAGAAAAGAGAACGAGATGCAGAATTTTTATGATTCCAAGGATTCTTTAAATTTAAAAAATTTTCTGTACCTAATCTTGGGAAAGAAGTTAGAGATAGAAGTAATAATCTATCATTCTTATGAGAGTTGATTTGATTTAATTTGAATTGAGCTAAATTTCTTCTTTGTTTCATATTTTGTTCAACTATATTATTTATATCATGTAATGAATTATTAAAATAGTAAGGTTTTGATGGAGTAGCTTCGATCATGAATCTACCGTATTCCGGATGATACTCTACATTATTATCTTTACAGAGTTGATAATCGGATGTATTTAATTGAGTTATGATATGATCATTAATTACATCTAGCATAGCATTGGAATTATTATCATCAATTTCCAACATCATGTATTCAATTTCATCACCCCAATATAATTTATCATTTGATCTCTTTGAGGCAGCTTTAAATATTTGTAATAGTTGTTCTGTACCTTCCGATACAATATGCTCATTATATTGTCTTGATTCATACCAAGGTAGCGGTGTTCCAGCTGTAAGAAGGCCCATTAGTAAGTTACGAATGCGATTGGCTTATTATTTAATAATAGTAATTTCCTTTGCGTAGAGTACAAGCTCGGTATGGAATAAAAGATTTTATCGTTTATTAGTTGGGGGGACACATAGACTTAGAAGAAATTAGAATAAAATAAATTAAAATAATATAATATAATATATACAATCAAAGAATATTATCAAATATCTTTTCCAAGTAACTAAAAAAAAAAAATAAGCAGACCCTCAGTGAAGATTAAAAATGTCAGCACAACCATCAGAGGGGGAGACGGCAATCAAAAATGAATGAAAAATTATGAAAAATAATCAAAATTATGGAAAATAGTCAAAATAATCAAAAATAATCAAAAAGAGAAGAAAGGGAAAAAAAATCCGTCACGTGCATATTAGTAATCATCCACAATTTTTTGCTTCTGAAATCAAAAAAATTTGAGTGCAAGGGAAAACTGTGGATCACGTGGTGTCTTGCTCATTATTTTATTTCATTATCAATTACATTTCCCTATTTGGTTGTTTACCCTTTTTGGGTTCTTTTGCCTGATTAGGCTATTTACCCAATTGGGCCGTTTGTTTTTGCAATTTATGGAGTTTCTCGAAAGGTTCAGTTTTTGGTCTTGTTTTTGGTTAAAGGGACACATTGAGTTAGAGTAACAGATTCTATGTCATGAGAGAAAGACTGTATTTTTAACAGTGGCTCTGTACTTAAGCACAGTATTAGGGTGGACTGCAACAGATATTCATATGTCTTCCTCGTTTTGGAAATTTGGACAGGATTACTCTAATGAATCTCCAGTAAATAAATTATTATCATCCGCATTCATAAGGAAGGATTCTGAAAATATTGATAAGAGTGAGATCTCAATAGATGATCTTAAAGAGGAGTCCGAATTCGATTTCTATTTTACTCCAAACTCTCTCATCTTGAATGACCTACTAGATAATGATGATCTATATACAGAATTAATGTGTTCCAATTTTAAATTATTGATGTATTTAAGATATACTGATGTCTTAGATTCTTTATTGAATATTATCTTAATTGATTCTGAAGATAATAATGAAAGAGCTAGAATCTCTACAGAAATTTTATCTGCTGATATTTGGCCTATCTCTTCTGCAATAATTAATAATAAACCCTTATTAATTAAACTTTGGTCAATTATAGATACAAAAGACTTATCAATTGAAACTTCTAATAATTTCACTAGAATCAATGAAAGATTATTAGACTCTGATATGAACCTCATGTTATCTTTCATCACTACTCATAATAATAGCCTTATAGATAATTTTCTAAATTATATCGATAATTCAATATTGATGGATTTCTTATTGAAAATTATATCAACTGATAAACAAGATTCTCCAACAAATTTCATTAATTTATGTATAGATCAAAATCTTATACCAAAATTATTAGACAGATTAGATTTGGATAATTATAACTTATCAATTCAAAATAGTGCATCTGATTTCATTAAAGCTTTAATTACAATAAGTGCTAATTCAAATAATGAAATTACTCTAAATATCGGTCCAAATAATCTTATAAGACAATTAGTCTCTAAAGAATATATCCAAAAGTTAATATCAATCATGTTAAAAGGTTCTTCCTCTTTATCAAATGGTGTCGCTATAATTATAGAAATTATTAGGAAAAATAATTCAGATTATGATTTCATTCAAACTATAAATACTAATATAAAATCAAATCCACCAAATGATAGAGATCCAATACATTTATTCAATTTAATTAATTTATTCAGTGATAATATTCATAATTTTAATAATTTATTAACTTCTTTTCCATCAATCAATATTAATTCACCAATTGGTAATATTAAAAAATTAGGGTTTGAAAGATTCAAAATTTGTGAATTAATAGCAGAATTATTACATTGTTCAAATATGACCCTTTTAAATCATCCAAATGGTCAATCCATAACTAATCAAAGAGATACCATAAGAAATTCAAGTAATTCAACTAATATTGATGATATCTTAGACTTATCAGAAAATTTAACTAATTTATCTCTAAATGATGATAATCTAATAAATAATGAAATTATAATCTCTGATTCAAATGAAACAAAAATTCGTAATTCAAATATTTCAGGTGATTCATTAAAGATTTCTCTACTAGATTCAAAAATTATTGATAATATTATTAATATGTTCTTTCAATACCCATGGAATAACTTCTTACATAATGTAGTATTCGATATCATTCAACAAATATTTAATGGTCCATTGAAGACTGGTTTTAATAAATATCTTATATCACATCTATTATCAAATTTAAATTTAACTAGTTTAATTATTTCAGGTATGCAAAAATCAGTAAATTTTGAGTCAATTGAAAATTTTAAATTAGGTTATAATGGTCACCTTATTTTAATAGCAGAAGAAATTACAAAATTTGGTGATTATTTAAATGAAATGAAAATTACTTTCACTAATAACAACAACAATAATAATAATAATGATAATAATATTCAAAATGCATTAAATAATGATTCTTGGATTCAATTCATAGATTCAACTTTAAAGGATGCAAGAGAACAATATAGTACAGTCATTGGTGATTTCTTCATAGATGATGAAAATAATTGTACTATTATCAATCAAATAAATCCAACTCATTCACTAAATAATACAAATGATATAGACGGTTATGTAATTGCACAGGATTTGAGTAATTTCAATTATAAAATTGAAAATAAAATACCGTCTGTTACAAATAGTGATGATCATATCACTGATGATGACGATGATGATGTACCAAGCTTTTATGAATATGAAGACGCTTCTGGTCATAAGACTAGAATTAATCTTGATCCAGATATCATATATGAAAAAGAATCAAATGGTACTGGATATCATATTGATAAAACTTCTAATAATATACTTATGATTCCCCCGACTTCTTTCGGTTTTCATACCGATGATGATGAAGATGATGATTATCTAGATCCGAATGATGATGGACAATCTTATGCAAAGACTAATATTATACTATATGATAAGGGAGATCATGATAGATTAATACCGTCTTCATTCGATAATAATGATATAATCAATAGTGACGATTTTGGGATCGAAAATGAACAATATTCTTTAACACGTTCTTCAAGTAAAGAAAATGTAGTATAATTTATATTCCTATATATATATATATATATATATTTATTTCTAATAAAAACGACTATAAATTCCTTATATCTATGGAAAATATTCAATGTCGCTCTATAAAGGCCAAAAAAATTAAAATGTACGTATGGCCCTCATATACAAATTTATTAGCTTCCGATGAGCATTCAAAATAAATTAATTGAAACTACATGTTTTTATTTACACTTGTATGAAATAGTACTATATAGATAAACTTTACATGTCATTTGGATTCAAAAAGAGAAACAAAATTAAATTACCTATCTTAGACAATAACTCAGATGAAGATATAGAAATAAAGCCAAAGCATATACTGAAAGTCAAATCAACTTTGACATTCTCTGATGAAGAGGAAGATAGTGGAGATGATAAAATAGGCATTATCAAATTTAAGAAAAAATCTAATAACGTCGTCTCGAAGGTAACTAATGTAGATAATAATAAGTTGGATGAAAGAGATGTTACTAATGAGGATGAGTATGCCAAATTATTCTCTACAACTAAGTCAAGTTCAAATATAAAGATACTGAATATTGAAGAAGGTGCATTTGATAAAGAGGAAAAGCAGGAGGAGGAGGATGAAGACAGCAATGATTTATTTCCATCGAATAAAGAAATTGAAGCTATAAAAAGGAAAAGACAACAACGACAACAAAAGGGTAATAATAATGCATCTTTTACTAAAATGAAAAATGAGAAAGAATATGTTAAACTGTTAGATAATGAAGATAAGATTGAATTATTAGAGACGATAAATAAGAATGGAGGAATGCAAAAACGTAATGAAAAGAATCAAATGAGTGAAGATGATATGATTGAATTTGAAGATGAAAGACTAATATTGACAGATAAAGAAAAACGAATATATGAACAAAAGAGATATGATACAATTAATGAAGCTATATCAATGTGTGATAATAATGAGATTGAAGCTGAAGAAGAATGGGAATCGCACGTTTTAGGTAAGACGATAATAAAGGGAAATCTAAGCGTAAATGAATCTATTAGTAAGAAAAGCTTCCTTCCAAAATTATGGGAGAGTGACAATGAGAATGGAAATGAGAATGAGGATTATTTAACAATTGCACTTTCAGAATTAGAATTGGATGAAAAGAAAGAAAATTTGAAATTTGATAGTACTGAAAAGCAATTAAAATTATTATTAGAGAGACGAAATAAATTAATTGAAGGACTACAAAACTGGTAAAACAATATTTTATCTAATCAACTTTTATTTATTCATATATGTATATATAGAGAAGCTATTTAACGATTTAATGGTAAGGGATACCAAGCATTTTTATCTTGAGAAATTGAACTAATATCAATTTCGTTATCATCTGAATTTTGAGAGTTATGTCTAGTAGTTGAATTACTACTACTATTGAAATTTGATTCATCGTTTTCTGTGAATGAACCGTCAGTAGTAGCTGAACCAGATAGTAATTCATTTATACCATTAAATTTGATACTTTCTATATAATCTCTATCTGAAAGTGTGGAAGATGTACTTTTCCTATGATTTTTAATAATAAATGAAAGGTCTGGGACAATGTCATTATAATTATTATTAATAGAAGATAATAATTTTTCATTTTTAATTGGTATTGCAGGAATGTGGGTATAATTTCTTGAAATAGTTTCATCTGTAGAAATTATATTATTTTGTATTGTCTCTTCAGATGGATTTGTTAATAAAATTTTTGGTATGTTAGATAGAGAAGTTGAAGAAGAATATGAATTAGTAGTGGTTAGATTATTATATAGTGGAGATTTATCAAATGAAGTAGCTTGTTCATATGACGGTGGTGGGGTATCATTATCGAGAGGTAAATTTCTTGGATGTGGAGATAATTCAATATTTGGGATTGCTTGTGGAGAAGATAGTTCTAATGGTAAATGATGTGGATGATAAATATTTGATTCAATTTTAGAAGAATTCATATCATTACTATTTTTAATTTTATTTCTATTCCTGTTTTTATTTTTACTGTTTGAATTTGCATTTACATTCGGTATTGTTATGTCTAAAGAATGTAATTTTGGTGATAAAATATTTGATTGATACAGTTCTTTTGGGAAGAACATATTTGAAGTATGGAATATGTTATCTTTTAGAATGTTGTTATGGATATTATCCTGTTGATCATAATAAAAATAATTTGGTAATAAAGTATTAGCATGAGAGCATAATTTATGTAATACGTGTATTGGGGAATCTATAATTATTTCGAAATTTTTTTTCTTGTTATGAATCATGCAAGAGACTCTAAATGAGATCTTAATGCTATGATTAGCGATAATTAAATCAGAAGACGTATCTGGATGAATTCTCTTGTAACTATTGAAAACGTTTGGAATGAATATATTATATTGAAAAAATTTATCAGTTAGCTGACCTTTAGAAGGATCTTCTAATAAGTTACCTGATAAATTATTATTGGTGGTACTATTATTAGAGGTATTTGAAACTGGAGGAGCGACATGCTCAGCTAATAGGAAACTTCTAGTTGGTTCAGTTCTATGAACTGAATTATCTTTATTATAGTATTGTAAAGTTTCAGTAAGTGAGATGCGAATTCTATGAATTGAAATTTTATCTAATGGTATAAGATAAATTGAAAGAGGTAAGAAAGCGTCTAGTATACAATCCCTTGAATTAATCATTACTTCATATCTTAATTTATCCTTCCAACGATTTTTAATAACCATTGGTTCGGATTCTTCTAGTGATGAATCATCAGGGGATCTAATTATTTGAATTGGGATATTCTTAATGATATTTGATTTAAATACACCGAATCTCTTTATATCTACTAAGATTTCATATTTTACATAACCGTAATCGGTTCTTATTGATTCAGGGAAAGAATTTGGAATTAATTGTTCAAAATTGTAAGTATAAGTGCCAATGGGGAAAGCAAATGAATTATCATTATTAGATGTATCCTTTGTAGAGTTGAATAAGCCAGATATAATAGAAGATCTTCTTGAATTGTTGTTGTTATTATTATTCTTGGAGGAAGATGAAATTATACTATTGTTACTATTTATTGGAGATATTGAAATAGAATCGTTTTGAATGGAAGAAGGTTCATAAGAAGAAGCGCCAGATTTCAATTTAATAAAAGTAATAAAATTATTGTCTTGTTGTGAGAAAGAGTTATCATTATCGAATTGATAAAAGAGCCAATTATTTGTAGTAATACTATTAGTATCTGAATAACTATTATTGTTATTTGGTAAACCTTCCGGCCACTCAGTTCTTAAAATACCTTTAAATAGTAAAGAAATAGATTTAAATTTAATTGGCTTTAATAATTTCACTATAAGAGATCCTCTTAGTACAGTGGAAGAAGACTGTAAAATGGAATCCTTATCGAAACCCCTTAGAAATAATACAGGTTCCATTAACTTTAGATCTATATGTAATGAATTTGAAGAGTATATATTTGTTGACATGGAATTATAATTAAAATTCGTTAGTTCAGGGTCTAGCAAATGATAGTCTTCATCACCATTTGCCTCTTCATCATAATTTGTATCAATATGATTCTTTCTAGTGCCAGTGCCAGTGCCAGTATTAATAGCCTCTGCCACATGTGAGTTCATATAAGTATTCATCGTGATGCTATAGAGATAAAGAAGGACAGGGATGAATATACGTTACTAAGATAGAGTAGAGTGGTATAAAGTATATACTTAGTGGGTCTTGATAGGTCACAGATAGATACAAACACAGATAAGAACTTATCAGTGACAATAATCTAGACATCCTCAGTATCCCTTCTCTATCGCTTATCGTCCCCGCACTAAATCTCACCGAGGTCCAAAGCTTCCCTGAGCTCTGCCACTAGTGAAGCCACAGGGTTTGAAGTGGTGGCTCCAGTGGTAGTGTCTCTAGTGTTGGTGGCAGAGGTACTAGTAGTTTCAGTGTCAGTGTTTGTGGTCAAGAAGTCTCGAAGCAGGCGTTGCACCGTTACAAGGTCGCAGTAGTTGTCGTAGATGGTGGCCTTGATGGCAGACCGCATCTCTGCTGCTCGACCTTCCAACTCGTTGTGCAGTTGCAGTAGCTCGTGGAACGTCTTGCTGTTGTTGTCGGTGTCTGTACCTACATCTACATCTGTATCCTTTCCACTTCCACTGCCATTGCCATTGCTATTGCTATTGTCACTTTCTTGTACCTCTCCAGGTCCCTGTTCCTCTGTGTCCAAAGCATAGTACTCGCGCAACTGCTGCAGCTTACTTTTGTCCAGTGTCTCTAACCGTAGTGCCTTCTTGTGGCTAATCTGTTCTGCCATTGTCTTGATGCTGATGCTATAGTTGGCTCAATTCACAGGTCACTACCACTATCACTCTATTTTGCTTCGTTTATTCTCGCCCAGTTGCAAAATTGTTTTATTTTCATTTTATCTTTGACAGTTTTTGGCCTGCAAACTTCATCTACGTCAAAATATTCAATTCACAGGCATCTATCACATCTTGAAGTGTTATCATTGCAAGTTCAAGTACGATAAGAAAAGTGCTCTTCCCTCTACTCTGCTTCTGCACTGCATTCCAGGATGTTCCATCATCAGAAGAAGAAAACTCGTAATGTACATATTTCCTCTTCTATTAATAGTACCACCGTTTCTAACGAATCCTTAAAAGCTGCTCAGGCAATATTCAATAAGCATAATAATAATCATAATAATAATATAGAATCAAGAAATTCTACTCCTGTTGAATCATTGCATTCTAACAATTTAATTACAAACAATAAAAAATTTATCTCCTCTTCTAATATAATATCTCCAAAACCACAACATCACTCTAATTTGTCGCTATTATCTTCTTCTTCTTCTTCCTCGCCATCTTCTACATCTTCTCCTGATATAAATTTTTCATCTGCTTCTAATGCTGCTATTGCTGCTAAATCTGCTAATAATTTATCAAATTCGTTTATTGCTGGCAATAAATATTCAAGAAATAAATCTCCTTTATCTTCTGATCCTGCCCATGCAGCTGCTGCTTTGGCTCACACATGTGCTATCCAGCAACAAGCTTTACTTTCTATAGATAACAGAGCAAATTCAAATTCAACTTATTCCGATGTAAATTCAAATTTAAATTTAAATAAATTATCAATTAATGATAATAAGAAATCCCATAGTAATAATAAAATTTCAAATCAAAGATCTTCCTCAAATAATAGCAATTTGAGTACTAGTTCAAGCATAATATCGTCATCGAAAAAAATTAACGATACTGTTATTGTTAATCATTCAAATGATATACCATCTCCACAAACTTCTGCTTTCGTCATCTCACTAAATACTAATTCAAATTCTCCTGATATCGCTACTACTACCACTACTACTACCTCTAATAATACTATAAATGATGATATTAATAAACAGCATCGAACTCTTACGGGAAGACCAAAACCTCCACCAACATTATCAAGCGAAATTCCTTCTCCTCCATTAGAAAATTTTGATAATGATGAAGATGATTGTACTGAAGATGTAAAATCTTATATTTCTAATGATTATGCTACTTCCTCTTCCCTTGTTTCTTCCGCTTCTTCTTCATCTTCTTCATCTTCTTCTTCTATCCCTACTAAAGATTTAGATTCAATTAATGTTAATATCCATAATAATAACTTAATAATTAATAGTAATAATATTCTTCTTAACAAAGAGATATTATCTTTCAATGAAATGGAAAATAGTATCCCTTCAATTCAATTATACAATACTAAATCATCTAATTCAAAAGTTAAAAGATTAAAATCAAAAATCTTTGGTACTTCTAAAAAGGAAAAAAATAAACAAAACAAAAAGAATGTTAACTATAATCATCAACAGAGTAAATTATTAACTTCATTAAGACCAGAACAACAAAAACTAGATCAAAGAGATAGATTGAAAAAATATTCTGACAAAAAATTCGATAATTCAAATTCTGATTACTCTTATTCTTCTGATTCTTCTGAATCATTAGATTTTCATAACGATAATAAGAATAGCAGTGCAAACAATAATAAAGATAATCAAATCAATAGCAATAGTCTTAGTCACATTACATCCTATACTCATGATTTAAATCATAAATTAAAGGTAAAAGAAGGTAAGATTAAAAGAATTAGGAAAAAATTAAATAATAAAGATAAAAATTTTACCTCAACTTTATCACATTTTAATGAAGATAAACCTTGGAAATCTCACAGAGATATCAATTTCATTTATGAAAAGGAACGAAAAAGATATGAAGGTATTTGGGTTACAAATAGATTTAGATATTTAGATCTTTTAGAATGGTGGCCAACTGAACATAATCAAGATAATATTTCAAATATACCATTAAATTTACCACCTGATGGCTTGATATTAGGTATTGTCGTCAAAGATATCTGGTTGAGATCAAATCTATCGACTGATACATTACGCAAAATTTATGACCTGGTAGATACAAGACATGATGGAACTTTAGATAGAAAATCTTTTATTGTAGGTATGTGGTTTGTTGATCAATGTCTATATGGGAGAAAATTGCCAGATGTCATAGATCAAAAGATTTGGGATAGTGTAGATAAATTTGCAGTAAAATTAATTCATGAAAAGGTGCTAAATAAGACTAAGAAGAAAATTTTGAAGAAAGAAATTAAGAATATCAAGAAAGAACAAAAAAAGATATGATCCTAATAACTTATATTATACCTACATTCATTCATCAGCATATAATCTTAATATAAAGTGATTTAAATACATTTATTTATTCAATTTCCATATTTGCATCGATTTTTTTATAAATTCTGTCATTTTTTTTTGTCATTGCACAATCTGCTTAAGGGAAAAAAGAAACCGGAGATAGAAAGGGGAAACAAGTTAGTAGTATCATCTCATTAACATCATCATTATTATATATAATACTACACTCTTTTTTTGTAAATTTCTTATACAGATATATTGAAGAATAAAAGATAATACCCATAGATTATGTTCAAAGTATTTAGCTCATTTGGGGCTGCAGCTCCTGAATTGACTCAAGAGGAAAAGACAAAAATTATATTAAAACAAGCTAATGATTTCGAGATTGCTTTGAAATCAATGGACTACGTTTTAGACGATAGAGCTACAGAAGGTCTCAAACTCTTAAATGATAACATGAATGAAGATGGTACTGAACCAACCATTTTTGTATTGGCTCGTGGTGTAATTCAGTTCTTAGAGGCAACTTTAAGTTTCGAAGCTGAAGAAATGAAAACTGCCTCTGCAACCTTAGCAAAAGCTGAAAACTTGTCTTGGAAAAGTAAGCAAGATGAAGAACGTAAAAAAATTTCTGGAAGCTCATTATATCCACCTGGTACATTATATGCTGTCACATATACTGAAGCTTGTTTGCTACATGCCCTATTGATGATCTTTAGTGAAAGTGTCATGGAAGCTGCTAAAGCTGTTATTAAATTAAGAAGTGCTTATCAGATTTTACATGAAGTCTTAAAAGAGATTGAACAAGTTCAAGAAAATAAATTAAAAGATATCTCAGGCTCAGCTAATAAAAGAAGATCATTCCTTTCAGCTGATATACCATACTCTTTCAGTACAACAGACGAAGTAAATAAACAACTGTTAGATTTGGCTAAGGAAATATCTGAAATGAGAACCAACAGATTATCTGGTGCTCATATTGATAATTCCCCAGCTATTGAAAGATTGAGGAAAGAATTGGGTTTACTCTCAATCAAGAAATTATCCCAAGATTCAAAAAATACTAGTAAGAAAGGCGATGAACCCAGATTTCTCACAAGTGATCTTGATGTAAATCAAGCAACCGTCGATGAATTTATTCACTCAGGGGTTAATTTATGTTTCGGAATTCTACAGGTTGTCCTGTCACTTTTGCCTCCAACTATTGCATCCGTTCTTTCAGCCATTGGTTTCAAGGGTTCTCGTGAAGATGGTCTCAGACATATCTGGAAATCTACTAGGGATAGAAATGTACATGGATGCATTGGATTACTAGCTCTAATGTTCTATTATGATGGCCCTTTTCAATTCACTGATGATGATTTTGATATTCCAGGGAAAAAGTCTGCTAACAATAATAGTGATATTCCATTAGACGCTAACAATGTAGATGTTTCAAAGATGGATGATGATACTTTGTTACATCCGGGAAAGCTTTTGGAAGATGTTCTTTTACAATCTAGAGCTCTATTTCCTCATAACGCCTTATGGTTATTAAATGAAACTAGATTATTATCCAGGAATGGGAAATTAGAAGAAGCAGTAGCTCTAATTGATTCGATAGATGTAAACAAAATTGAAATGAGACAAGTAAAAGTACTGGTAGTATTTGAAAGAGCTAATAATCTGGTTTTCCTTCATCAATATGAAAGAGCAGCAGACGATTTATTAAGTCTGGTAGAAATAAGTGATTGGTCCCATGCATTATATACTTACTATGCTGGTTGTTGTTATTTAGAAGAATGGAGAATGGGGACAATGGGATTAAAACAAATTGATGATGTTAAACTTGACGGTTTAATGGATAAGGCAAATGAATTGATATTTGGATCTGTTGATTTACTGGGGAAAAAAACGTATAAAGCTAAAAATTTACCCTTAGATAGATTCGTAAAGAGGAAGGTGGAACAATTTTTGAATATGCAGAATTTCTTAGCTGTAGAAAATCCTTTGGACGCTATTGCTACTTCCCCTGTTCATGAAATGGCCTATTTTTACGATGGATATAATAGGATGACTAAGGAGGAACTTTTAACAGCTCAAAAAATGCTAACTGAATACGAGAATCCTGCTATAAAATGTATGAATGAAGATCAAGAATTAATAAAGAAGCTTTTACTGTCATTAACTCTAAGAAAGCTGGGAGAAGTAGAGAAAGGTTGTGAAATATTAGATAACGAGGTATTGCCTGTATTTTTCAAAATTGAAAATGAGCAAGTTGCTTATATAAAGAAAGAAGAAGATCCATGGGCATACCCAGCCTCTCTTTATGAACGTGCACTATTTACTTGGAAGCTTAAAGGAATGGATGGTTTAGCAGAAAGTAAAGAGTGGTTACTAAGAGCTCAAGGTTATGCCGCGGACTACGAATTGAGTACTAGGATAGGTATGAAGATCAAAGCAGCCCTTGATAGAGTTGAACACGCTACTTAATCTTTCTATATCAATTCTTGACACCATTTGTTTTGTTGAAACTAAGCGATCCGATCTTTCTTAAAGAAGGGAAGTATGAACTAGCAAGTGAATAATGAATCTACCTGTCGGTATTAAAAGTAATAGTATATCTTTTTTTGTATAATGTAGTTAACGGTCATAAATTAGAAAGTATCCTTGAAATAAAGGTCAAAAAATACAAATCAAATTGAATATCTTATGATCTTTTATCTTTGCAAGCTATCTTGTTAAAGCAAACTTAATAGAAAAAATGAGGGGTATAACCGAAAATAGAAAAGGTAAGTTTACTGAAATAAACAAGAATAGTTAAATTTTTGAAATTCAACTATTCTTGTTTACAAGATTTTAATTTACCTACGTTGTTACTATCTTCCTGTGCAAGCTAAAAGGCCGCTTGAGAAGATTTACAACTACGAAAAAGCTTTCCTATTACAAAGTATTGAAAGAAATATGCTATTCTAAATTTAGCCAAGCAGCCCCCAAACAAAGGTTACTTTTGAAATCATAAACCCTTCACTCTATAATTCTTTTATCACCGTCCTTCACTTATGTAACGTCAGTTATTCCGTATACGTAACACTAAAGTCTAATGTACGATACTAACAATTATTTTCCTTCAGACCTGAAACCCCTTAGTGGCACTTATTAGCCAGAATAAGCTTTCTCAACATAGCCATTCGGCCTTTATTTCTTTCCTCAGCTGATGCCACAAACTTTTAATCATTCCACAATTCTCCACGCAATAATTTGTTTCTCCGAACCATGTGCAACGCTAACAAAGGTCTGTACAAGTAAAATTTCCCCGCAGTACCTACAGGCTCGCGCTTTTTTGCCGTTGTTGTGCGGAATTTTCACAGTTTAAAAATACTCCGTGCCAAGGAGAGATCCAACGCGTCAGAATTCCACTCTTGGCAATTAAAGCCGTCAAAAATTCGTTAATCACCGCCCCTGATACCATTTACTGACACTATAGTTCCAAATTATGGTGTCAGTAAATAAGATATAGTCCATTTAACAAAACACCGCCAAAGCAAGCATGTTTGTAGTTGAATACGTACCACTTCTACTATAGGATCTATATCTTACAGCGCTAATGGGTCCCATGAGTAATATCGAAAACATATAAATAGAGGTGAAATATTTTATAAAAATATGATAAGTCTGTTCTCCATTATAATACTTTTATATAGAATATAAAGAAAACATCATCAAGAAAAATAATAGGTTTCAATCACTATTATTTAATCAACTCAATAATAAAAATTATTCAAAACTTTTAACTTTAAAAAAAGGTATATAATGACTGTTAATACTCCAACTGTTCCATTCGAAAAAAACACTGTCTTAGTTATCTTCGGTGCTTCCGGTGACTTAGCCAAGAAGGAAACCTTCCCAGCCTTATACGGTTTATACAGTGAAGGTGTCTTAGATCCATCAACTAAAATTATCTGTTATGCTCGTTCTGATATTACTGTTGAAAAGATGAGAAAAGACTGCTTACCATACTGCAGAAAATGTACTTCTGGTAATGATGAAGTAAAGATGAAAAAATTCTTTGAGATGGTTTCCTATACTAGAGGTGCCTATGACACTCCAGAAGGTTACAAAAGACTAAATGAAGAAATGGAAGCTTTTGAAAAGGAAAAGGGTGTTAAAGAACCACACCGTGTCTTTTATTTTGCTATCCCACCATCCATTTTCTTAACTGTTGCTACTCAAATTAAGGAAAATTGTTACGCAAAGAATGGTATTACTAGATTAGTCGTTGAAAAGCCATTCGGTGATGATTTAGAAACTTCAAGAGAATTACAAAAGGGTTTCAAGCCTTTATTCAGACCAGAAGAAATTTTCAAGATTGATCATTTCTTAGGTAAGGATGATCTAAAGCGTTTACTTGCCGTCAGATTTGCTAATCCATTTTTAGAAAAAACTTGGAATAAGGATTACATTGAAAATATTCAAGTCTGGTTCAAGGAACCTTTCGGTGCTGAAGGTCGTGGTGGTTTCTTTGACTCTACTGGTATTATTAGAGATGTTATGCAAAACCATTTATTACAAATTTTAACTATCGCCACTATGGAAGAACCAGTTTCTGATGATCCAGAAGCTATTCGTGATGCCAAGGTTGAATTAATCAGTAGTATTCCTCCATTAGGTCCAGAAAATGTCGTTGCTGTTGGTCAATATGGTGCCTCTTTAGATGGTAAGCTTCCATCCTACTTAGATGATGACACTGTCTTAAACAAAGAATCTAAATGTTTAACCTTTACCGAATTGAAGTTCGAAATTAAAAACAAACGTTGGGAAGGTGTTCCAGTTATTATGAGAGCTGGTAAAGGTTTAGATGAAGATAGAGTTGAAATTAGAATGAAATTTAAGCCAAAGGTTTCTGGTATGTTTGCTGGTGTAACTCCAAATGAATTTGTTATTCATTTTCATCCAAAGCCAACTATCTACATGACTTTTAATACTAAGGCCCCAGGTTTTGTCAAGGACTTACATCAAGTTTCTCTTGATATGACTTACAGCAAGAAGTACTTAAATGATTGGGTTCCAGAAGCTTATGAATCGTTAATCAGAGATGCTTTCTTAGGCAACAGTGCTAACTATGTCAGAGATGATGAATTAGATGTCAGTTGGGCATTATTCACCCCATTATTAAAGTATGTTGAAGGTGAAAATGCTCCACAACCAGAAATTTATCCATACGGTTCCACTGGTCCAAAAGGTATCTTAGAATAATTACCTCGCTTTTTATGCAATTACAGTTATTCTCTCCTCTTTTATACTAATCTTTATATAATATATATTTTACGTGTCCTATGACTTAATGATAATGTTAATTTATTTTAATACTACTTCAATTCAAATTTGTATTTTCTGCTGTTTTCATTTTTTTCAAATAACAATCTTTTAACCCTCTAAACAAAATTTTTCTAAATGAAAAATGACAGCTTGATTTTACAAAGTGTTTGCAATACTTCTTTATAAATTTATTAAACTATAAATTTACTTACTCAGAATGGATAATGAAGAACAAGAAAAAAACACAGAAGAAAAAAATTTTAATTAGATTATTAAAGAGAATAGACATTCATACCTAAAAATAAAATATTTTAAGTATATCTGACTGATTATATATTATATAATAAGATTCATTAAATCATAGAAAATAGAGAAAAAAAAAAAAGAGACGATAAAAAAGGAGAGGTATTCATTAATTAATTTTTAATTATTAGTCTCTTTATTTAGTGGAAAAGGCCCTCTTGTAGAATGGCTTGTCATCAGTGTGTAAAGCTTCTTCATCGTAACTAGCATCTCTTCTACCACTTGGGATCCAATCTGGAGATTTCCATGGTAAGACACCTTCAGTCCACATTTCGTTACATTCTTCTAAAGTTAAACCTTTAGTTTCTGGAACGAAGAAGAAGACGTAGAAGTAACCGAAAACCATACAGCCCATAAAGACGTAACCATAGTAGAAGTTAATGGCACCAGTAATAAATGGGGTGAAGAAAGAAATTAAGAAATTCCATAACCAGTTACAACTGTTAGCTAAAGCCATACCCTTTGGTTTAATTCTCAATGGGAAAGTTTCAGAAACAACAATCCAACAGATAGGAGCCCAGGTACAAGCGAAAGAGAAAATGAAGAAACATGAGAAGACAATCATACAGTTACCAGCACCCTTAGAAGATGGTTTATCCATACCATGTGGGTATAATCTTGTAACACCGACAGAAGCGTAAATAACATAACAAGCAACCATAGAAGCAGCACCCCACATTAAACACTTACGACGACCAAATCTATCAACAACGTAGAATGCAACGAAGGTGGAAGCGAAATTGACAATACCGAAGACAATAGAAGTTTCATAAGAATCATTTAAACCGACAGCTTGGAAAATAACAGTACCATAGTAGAAGAAATAGTTACAACCAGTCAATTGTTGTAAAGATTGTAACATACAACACATAAGCAATCTTTGCAAGACTTTACCAGCTGGAGAGAATAATTCACCCCAAGAGGCATTACCGGCAGCTCTTTCAGCTTCAACACCAGCTAAAATAATGTCAGCTTCGGCTTGAACGGCTGGATCATCAACAGAGACCTTGTTTGAAGTAGCAATAGATTTCTTAGCTTCTTCGGTCTTACCTACTTCTAATAAGTAACGTGGAGATTCTG
Source organism: Kazachstania viticola (assembly GCA_030571575.1). NCBI lineage: Eukaryota > Fungi > Ascomycota > Saccharomycetes > Saccharomycetales > Saccharomycetaceae > Kazachstania > Kazachstania viticola. Next base: position 104,465 of record JAJLXZ010000009.1, read on the forward strand.
GAACCAAAGTCATACCGAAAACCATAAAGATAGCCCATGCGAAGGATAAACCTAATGGAACTCTCCATTCAGTTGAGTTATCGTATTTCTTTGTACCGTAATTAGTACAGTCACCTAAGAAAATACCGAAAGTAACCATTAATTGATACATGGAACCTAAAGTACCTCTTAAATGTTTTGGAGAGACTTCAGATAATAACATAGGAGAGAAAATAGAGATAGCACCTACACCCATACCGGAGATGATTCTACCAATGAAATATTGATACCATTTATCGATAGAAGCAATTTGAATGACGATACCAACCATATAGATAATGGAAGCAGTGACTAAAGCCATCTTACGACCAACTCTGTTGGCTAAATCACCTAAAGTTAAACAACCGATTAAACCACCAATGTTGAAGATAGAGACGACTAAACCAGTTCTAACATTTGAGAAATATGCAGTACCATCGTGATGTTTTGAACCAAATCTACGTAAGAAATCTGGAAGGGCTAAGAAACCACCAATGGTACCAGTATCCCAACCACAAATGAAACCACCGAAACCAATCATACAACAACATAAAAAGATGGTAGCGTAAGCGGAGGCAGGTTTCTTTGGAATCTCAATAGCTGGGATTTGATCGACCTCCTCGGTATATTTTAAGTCGTTGGAATCAGCCTTGATATCATCAGCAGTTAAAGCTGAGTTAACATCAGAGTGAGTTTGTTCAGAACTACGCTGAGATTCTGTCATTGTTGTAGCAGTAATTATTTTTTTTTCTTTTTTTTGTCTAAAGAAATAGAAGAGTAATGCTCTGTGTATCTTTTTATAGAATAAGAATAAGTAAGAGGAAGTACTAAACTTTGATTTATGAAAGAAATCGTAGTGGTATTTATATAAAATTAAGTTGGAATGGGGGAATCAGTTAAGGTTTTAAAAAATCTGATGTTTTTTTCCCAGTCGTTCCAGTCCCCATGTTTTTTCTTCTTTATTCAACCTTCCAGCACATCGATAACGTTCAAAAATAGAATGAATGTAACCATCTAGAGAAAATAAGCTTATTGATATTTTTTTAATAGGGTTGACCTCCTAAAAGAGAGTGAAAAATACTGAAAAGAAGCAACAACGCGACATTGAAACTTTGCCAAGAAAATTTTTCTGGGGGAATTTCTGACAGCAAAAAAGATCTCGAGATTTTGCTGCATTCACGGATCTATTGTGCGGTGCCGTCTAAAGATAAGCATCCAAAAGAAATAAGCCTCTAAGAAATATCCCTAGAAGTGTAATGGTTGCCTAATCTGGTACACATGGCATGATTTTTCCGCTGCCCGCTGTTTCTTAGCGGTTACGGTTGTTCCCTGTATATGCACTCGTCTGGGGAAAAGCCAGCGGAGTTATATGTGTCCGGCTGTTTCTGTGTGTAAGAGGAAACGTTAGATCCGTGAATGTCCGAGACAGAAGGCTGGCTGCGGTGCTGTCTGTGGAATTATACAGGCAAGCCGTAAAATCACATGATTATTAATTTGGGGTGATGTCAGCACTGTCTTTTGTAATTTGTTCGCCATTTTAGGACAGAAGTTGTGGAGGGCGACTCATAGATCATCTAATACTAGATCTCTGGGTAGATCTGGTGGGGGGAGAGCGGTCTTATAGAAATGGGATCCGTTGTAGTATAGTGGTAATGAAGGCTAACGGTATCCATGTACGATTGCAAAGCGTCTTATTAGCTGATAAATACAATCGATTACTGCAGTGAAAGCAATGTTGCAACAGTGATTTCTAAGTCTCGATATAGTACGATGCGCAATTTTTCCGTCTCATGAAGACGCCGCGGGCATGGCAATATTGCAGACCATTTTTTTCGATGTTACTTTCCTTCTTGATGGATCGATTTCGCAATAGGTTCAGCTGAATTAGGTACATCAGTAGTTATCGCAGGAGCCATTTTCTTTTCTTTTGTCTCATTTCCACCCCCCATATTTTTTAGTATTGTGGGGCAACTTGATCTCCACATTTTCTATCATCTTACCGTTTTTGGTTTATTTTGTTTTCTTACTACCTGCCAATACCTGAAAAACTAAATCCAAAAAAAAATTAAAAATTCTTACGCTTTTGAAATTATCTTACCACACTGATTATACTCCCATTATAATCCTATTTTTTTAGAGATACTGTATTCAATGAGCACATATTCTTTCATTTACGATGAGGATGATGAAAGTTCTGATTCCATAGAACTCTTTGATCCACAGCGTCTCTCTAGTGATTCAATACATGATATTCCAAAAAGAAATAGTATCACTAGTGAACAATCAGAGTTCGATATAGATGATAGTCTATACAGTGATGATGAAAATAATGAATCGTATTATGATTCTATGCTGGCTATACCGACTTCAGGATCAACAAAGAAACAATTGAGTGAAGGGAGTGTACCTAATTTATCATATGAATCGTTAACAACTAGAGATATTTTCGATAATATGCTCAGAAGAGTTCATCATCTACAACCTATATTCAATATTGCTCCAGAAGATATTCTTATTCTTATGCAACATTATGACTGGAATGAAGAAAGATTATTAGAAACTTGGGCTGATAAGACTGATGATCTGTTAAAAGAAATAGGTATTAATCAATCAAATGATGATATAAAATCTGAAAAACGTGGTATTCATTTTAATAAATCTTTCTTTTGTGTAATTTGTTGTGAAGAAAAGGCAACTGAAACTTTCTCTTTAGATTGTGGTCATGAATATTGTATCGACTGTTATAAACATTACATTAAAGATAAATTACACAGTGGGAATATCATCTCTTGTATGGATTGCTCTTTAGTTTTGAAAAATTTAGAGATAGATAGAATTATGGGGTACGCTTCAAGTAATAAACTTATGGACTCGTCCATCAAAAGTTTTATATCAAAACATAATAAAAATTATAAATGGTGTCCCTATGCAGATTGTAAGAATATTATTCATCTAAAGGATACTTCCTCCCTATCAGAATACAGAAGACTACATTTTTCACCATTTGTAAAATGTAATTTATCACATAGATTTTGTTTCAATTGCGCTTTTGAAGTACATGCTCCAGCTGACTGTAATATAACAAATGCTTGGGTGAAAAAGGCAAGAAAGGAATCTGAAAATCTTAATTGGGTACTCTCTCATACTAAAGAATGTCCAAAATGTTCTGTAAATATTGAAAAAGATGGGGGTTGTAATCATATGGTTTGTTCAAGTTGTAAATATGAATTCTGCTGGATTTGTGAAGGTGATTGGGCTCCACATGGTAAAAGTTTTTATCAATGTACTCTTTATAAAAATGATGACACCACTAGTACCTCTGGTAAGAAAGGTAAAGCCTCTTCTGCAGAGGAAGCCGCAAGAACTTTGAAGAAATATACCTTTTATTATAGAATGTTTAATGAACATGAAGTATCTGCAAAATTGGATTGGAAATTAGGTCAAGCTGTAGGAAATAAAGTAAGAGGTTTACAGGAGAAGATGGGTGTCTCTTGGATAGAGGGTCAATTTCTTACTGAAAGTATTCGAACTTTGAACATTGGAAGAACTGCTTTAAAATGGTCATTTACAGTTGCCTTCTATTCAGATGCATCTCATAATCTAACAAAAATTTTTGTAGATAATCAAAGTCTACTATCGAAAGCTGTGGAAGATTTATCTGAATTATTACAGATTAAAGAACCTGAAAAGATAATGAATCGTAAATCTGATTTTTATAATATGGCTGGATACGTTGAAAATAGGACGTATGCCTTAATGGAATGTGGTAGAGATTTACTATGCAAAGGAATATGTAAACCTATCGAATGATTCGCATTACAAGGACACAACAAGAAAAATGACAATATCAACACATGTTTATTTATACATATTTTAATTAATAAATTATTCTTTATAAAGTTTTCAATTCTGCTTCAAGCAGATCTACCAAGGTTTGAATCTCTAGTTTCCTTCTTGCATCAACTATCCAGTTTTCACACAATGCTGCGGGCCAACCCTCTAAGGCAACCACATTTTCAACCGCATCCCTTAATTTTGCTAACCTTAAGTCATTTTGAACTTCAGAAAATACATGATCCAAATTATGGTTGTCACCAAGGGCCTTATTAGCTACTGCTTTACCGCTATTCGAAAACAAAAAGTAAGAGAAAAATTTGGCTGATAAATGTCCCAACATACCAGAGTTAGGTGGTACTAATGACGCAGTCTTGAAATCGTTTCCTAATAAACTCCATCTGTTGGATAACTGCTCGTTTGATAAGATATTCTGATTAGTTGTAATTCTTTCCAATTCTGAAATTGTAGCGTTCAATAAACTTGGGGCTTTTGCAAGTTCACTAGTACTATTCATGTTGCAGTGTTTGCAGGAGCATTTAGCTCCCTTGGCATGTTTACAAGAGCATTTCTTCTGATTATCATATAGAAAACTTGACATATCCTTTAATTTAGAGACTTGTTGACTTAAATCGAGACTTGGTATTTCATTTGATATCAATGATTTCTTTATATCATTCAGTAATGAAGATAATTTTGTTATGGTAACATTTTTTAGTAGCACACTATTTAAATTCTCAATTGATTTTGATAAATCTGTTAATCTAGAATCTAACTCTGTTAAGTTTTTTAGTTTACCACCTCTTTCGCTTTCGACTTTACTACTAATAATCTTGTTAAATTCATTTACTTGTTCAATTGAAAATATCGCTAGCTCGTTCGAATGCTTACTTATCAAATTTTCTTTATTTGCATTGATATTTGTTTCTAATGCTGTAGAAGCTTGTTTTTCTAAATTTTCTTTCAAGTTGTTGAATTTAGATTCATATTCTTTTTTCAATTCTTCTCTTTTTTCAGTATATTCTTTTAAATAATTAGAATTCAAATCATCTAAACTTTCGCTAACTCCAGAAACTATAGCTTGTGATACTTCATCATTAATATTCTTACTAGTATTTGTAACCGATTCGACTAAAGCATGAAATTTATTATTTATATGATCTGCTTGATTCTTTTCTATTTGTAAATTTTGAATATTCAATGCAGTTATTGCTTCGTTTAAATTTTCGATTAACGTTTGCAACTCAGGAGAAGAACTCTTTTCATCTTTCTCGAGTAGTTTTATTTGCAATATTGTGCTTCCTTCCAGGTCTACTAATTTTAAATCACGTTTCTCATTTTCCTTACCATTAGTACTCTCTTCTTGAGGAACATGTCTATGAATAGGAATTCCTATTGTATTCCCAGTTACATAGCTTCCAAATTTTGTTCTTAGTTCATTCAATTTTGGAGCATCTGTATTACCTAATCTGTAGCCATGGTACATATCTACTAATAGATCAGCAAACGGTACATTATCAATGAAATAATCGGTGTATTTATTATCTGTATATTCTGTTAACAACACACCAGTGGAATAAAATCCAAAGATTGAAACGGTTAAATATATAAACGCATTTCTTGCATGATGAGTTGGCTTTGTGGGTTTATTCGTTATAGTGGTTCCTACTTTGATGGATGCAAACCTCTTGGAAGCAGTATATTTAAACTGTGAAGATAAGGATTTCTTCAGCATAGTAAGTCTACAGTATTATAAACGTTTCTTTCTCTGGACAAGTGGACAATTGAACTTTTCTCAACTACAAAAGGCTTATTATGAGAGACTAATTGACAGCTTGGACACGCATTACTTATTGTATCTTGAAGTAGAATAACATGTATGCTGTAGATTGTAAAATGTGAATTCCCTTACAGATTTTGTCTTTATTAAGGAAAAACCCGCCCAGGTTCAGAATAAATTTTGATTGGTTGCAAGGACTTATCATATTTGACTTGTGTAGCTAAAGACACCAATATATATCATATCTTGTATGTCGAATGTGCTGGCAAGATATATGTCTGATAGTGGTATTTGTTACGGAAGGGAGTGCAAGGGAATCTCATAATTGAGCAAGGTAAGAGAAAGTAAAATTCTCTTTTTTGGGGTGGTGCAAGCGTAAAGAGAAAGGAATACACCATAAACGCGGGTATGTATCATAGCTATATCCATCATCCCAAACATGTACAAACATGCTTTCTGCACTATCTGAGCTGTATCAAGAACAGACAAATGCTCTGTTATCGAGGGGGCTTGTAATCTTTGTTCTTAAAACGCATTCAGAAAGCGAACATGAAAGATTAAAGGAAAGAAAAAAAAGCTAAATCAGTGTGAAGAATCAAGAACTGTCTGCAGCTAGTAGTGTAAATCAAGCATTGACACTTGGCAGTTAGGGTACCGATAATTATATATTTCATTTGTTATTTTGTTTAACTGTCTACTTTACTAGTTTCAACTGGGATATATATCTTTTAGATTTGCATTACTGAAGTACTATTATAAGAAGGTTTGAAATATGTTACAATTTAAAATAGTTTTATTAGGAGACTCCTCTGTGGGAAAATCTTCTATTGTGCACAGATTTGTAAAGGACTCTTTTGATGAGCATCGTGAGAGTACAATTGGTGCTGCATTTCTGTCGCAAACCATCCAATTAAATGATAAAGACACTAATGAACCGGTTACTATAAAATTTGAAATTTGGGATACTGCAGGTCAAGAACGTTATAAATCACTAGCACCAATGTATTATAGAAATGCAAATGCTGCATTGGTTGTATACGATGTTACAGAAGCAGATTCATTGACGAAAGCTCGTTCATGGGTTGAAGAATTAAAGAATAAAACCGGTGATGATAATCTAGTCATTTTCTTAGTAGGTAATAAAATTGATCTTTGTGAAACTGATGAAGATAACAGGTTGGTTGATGTTCAAGGTGCTAAACAATATGCTGATGAAGAAAAACTGTTATATAACGATGTCAGTGCGAAGACAGGGAAAGGTGTTAAGGAGATATTTCAAGTTATTGGGGAAAAACTATATGAGAATAAAAAATTACAATCTAAGGATAAATCGAATCAACCTGGGGATGCTGGATCAAATCAAATCGCTTTAGATTTACCAAGGCCTTCAACTAATGATCCAACTTCATGTTGTAGTTGAATTTATATATGTTGTTCTATCTATATTATTAAGTCAGTTTGGTATAATCATAATAAAAATGACATAACTCTTCATAGTATTCAAAATAGTTCATGTAGAAAATAGGGAAAAGAGTTTAGAAAAAGTGGCTGAATATATATTTTGTATATAATATAGTATAGTGTAGTTGTTGTTCTTCAACAGAAGAGTCATAACAAAGCAAAGAATAATAATAGAGGAAATTGAAATTGTGAAAAATAGGATATCACAGAAAAAACGTATAAATTTGATTTTTAAAGCATCTTAATCATGCTAATGGCTCAACATTGTCTGCAAATTGGCCAATGACGTTACCGGCAGGACTGTAAGAACAGATGACATAGTCACCCCAACCTTGACTAGAACAGGATTTGATACCACAACCAACTTGGGTAGTATCTTTCCAGACAACCTGAGTGAAATGACCAGTACCCTCGGTAAATCCTGGGTTAGAGAAATCATAAGAGGAGATTTCATTATACCAAGCATCGACAGAACCAACAGTATCATAACCAAGAGCAAGATTTTCACCGTATGGACCACCAGAATGAACTAAATTACCTGAACAGTCGTAATTGTCAGCGTAGTTTTGAGCATATGTAGCTAATTCATCGGACCAAGTTAAAGAGTTAGTGTTTTGGTGTAAAGCTCTCTTGGAGTTGTGTTCGTTTAAGATGGAACTTTCAAAACTATTTGAAGTAGAGGCAGTGGAAGTAGCTGGGCTGGTTGAAGTAGTTGAGGTAGTTTGTGAGTTTTCAGCAGTTGCAACAACTGGACTAGTAGTGGTAGTAGATAAAGTTGATGGTGTTTCAACTGAAGTGGTAGGGGCCACCGTTGTTGTGGAATGGGTAGTTTCAGCAGTATTATCATTTGTTTCAGAGAGTTCATCAACATTGAGAACTGAAGTGACAAAAGATTCTGCAGCAACAGTAGCGGTAGCAGAAGGAGTCGTAGTAGTAGTTGGGGCGGCATCATTAATTGTAGTAAAAGATGTAACAGTTTGTCCATTTTCAATGAATACCATTCCTTGTACAGTAACTGTAGCAGCTTGATGAACATGTTCAGTGACGGTAACAGCAGCTGGAGCAGCTAATACGGTTGAAGCGACTGTGGTTAAAAGAGCGATATCAGAAACTTTCATTTTGGTTTATTAGTATTAATATTCTAATCTAGCAAAGATAAAGGAGTGACGGACAGTTGGTAAATATGTTGTATAAATCTGTGATCTATTTGGCATTTCATAAAATGAGAGAAATTAAAGAAAAAAATTGAAAAGGCAATAATAAGAGAATCAGTTATATAGTATATATAATTGTGCTTTTCCTGGACCTCGAGTGCTGGCACTCGTGTTCTTGACATTCCTATTCCCAGTTTCAAGATGGCGTAATAAGTATTTACTTATGAAACGCATCGAGATCTCGAACTTGCTTTCTTCCCTAGGCACCACAGAAAACTACGTGAGATTGTAAAAAAGCAATTCTCACTAGACGATCATTTTTCCTATTCGGGTAAAAAGATCCAGCCGACGCCAAATTTTTGCTAGTTTTTTCGTGTACTGCGCATTTTCCCGCTTAACTTTCTCTACCAGCATTTGCTGGGCTTGAGGATTTTGAAACTCGTTCTTGCCCAGACTACTGTGATTCATGAGAAATGCATCCAGCTTACCATAGGACTGGCGGAAGGGGAAGCACCGGTTAAATGTTACATGCTTTCAAGGTGCCCCGGGTATTCTTTTTTCCAATAATGCTAGAATGTCAGTGATGCAATTATTGATTCAAATATAGTAAGCTATGTCTACTGTACTTTACCTTCATCATTTTTACTCTACGAGGCTCAACATTAACAGTATTGATGTTGATATAAAATTATTATTTCTTGCTGAGTTTAAATAAATGTGTGGCTCTCTATATATCTCCAAAAGCGTGTGAAAATGTGAATGTGTTATATAATTTTGGCTATTGAAGCTAAAGAATGCTTTGCTCTTTATATTATATTACTAAATCTAAACAATATTGTAACTGTTAATTAGATTATTATAGTAAGGTGTATATAAGACAGTATGTGATGCTTAAAAATATTTATGTTTATTATCATATTTTGTAGTTTTTTCATATATGTTTTAATTACTGCTAATTTAAACACAATAGAAAATAAAAAATAATGAAGAAAAAGTAAACAAAAAAAATCCTCTTGATACAGCTCTTTTTGTAACATATAGACTAGAACAATATCTTTCCATTTTTTATTCGAGGTAGGAACGATACTTCTTCATTACTCCTGCTAATTAAAGGAGCTTCTACATAATTAAGCAATGATCATATTCGTATGAGACGATATTACATGACGTTACTCTATGCAAGCTTCAATAATATAAATAAGACCAAGTAATCTATACCTATCAAATATAACTATATTGTATGAGAAGCCGAATTAACCACATAAATATATAATGAATGGCTATAGTAAATAACTGACTCAGGGAGTTAAGCAAAAAAATATATACAATACTCTTTTAAAGAAGACCTCTCTTAAATATGATTGAAAGAATATTTCTTTTCCATTACTTGATTTTAATACCCCACCTCACGCATACAATTCAATGCGACATATGGTAAAATAATACTTAGTATGTTAATACTCAATTGTTCAAGTAGAGCAAAGCTAAATCACAAGAGGGTTTGTGTTGTCAAAACTCTTCCCAAATCATGAAGATTAGCTATATGAAAAATTGCAATAACAAACCAAGGAGTTTGAACTCACCCAACGAGTAACGCTTTACCGCGCATTGTTTGTAGTACCATGAGCAGTTAAAGAAGATAATTTTTTTGAATCTAATAGATACTATTTAATACTGAACGATAAGAACTCGATGCTTGGCAAAACTGGGATCAATTTCTTTCTTTCTCTTATTGCTTTCTTATCAACTAACTGTCCAGTTTTGCATTAATATACTCAATATATAAATGATGATACCAACGATTTCTTGCTCGGTACTTTGCTCCACACCCTTTTAATTTAATAGACAATTTGTAGTATTCTCATTCACATTTTCTAATTTTGGTTACTGGAGTTGTTTTATTATATAGAGCTGAGAAATGTTAAAGTTTCACACAACTGAAGTAGCAATACTGCAGATGTAACTTTAATTTAAAAGTATGTGTTATGTATTCAAGAATTAAGCATCTTTTAACTTGAGATTTATTCTGCTTCAACAAGCACATAGAAAACAACCGGATCCCTAAACAAAAAACATCTCATACAACTTGTATCTTACCTTAAGACAATACCTTAGATCTATATGAGGTCAGATTTGATAGTCAAAATAATGAATACATCTCAAAACGATTTCCTAGGTGGCCATACGACTGATATCTGACAACAGCTTTCTCTAATATGAACCACATTCATGTTGAATAATATAAACAAACAAATGATCTCTTCTTTTTTATTTACCTGTATGCTTCAATATGATCATATTAGTTCTTTTTAACTAGGAAAGATTATCTGTTCTGCTGGTGAATAAAGCATATAAGATCGGCCCTGCATGTTAAGAAGCCCTTCTTTTTAAATCTTTAACACTATGCAATAACTCAAATACATCAAATCCTGCACAATTATGACTTTGACTCTTCTTATACATCGCAATACAATATATAAGTGCCCCACTTTATGCGCTTTAGATCTGGGGTCTGTCTTTTTCACATGCAGCCCACAGAAAACGCCGCAGCACTTCTTTATTTTCTTATTTGTTGTCATTTTGCGAATCTCAGGTACAACGAAAAATGACAGCAAAGGCGTGTTGACACCCTTAATCAGTTAGTACACGTCTCGATTTCTCGATTTCTCGATCGCTCAGTCACTCAATTTAACTTCAGTTGTGATTGTTTTAGCATTTCAAATCAGTTTAGAAGTACAGGACATTGTAGTACAAATTGCTCCAATACTGTAGCTTTCACTTAGAAGCACTCCCTCCAGTAACCTAATAACGTGATACCAAATGTTAAACAAAGAAATTGTTTACCTATATGCAGGTGAAAATGAACCGCAAGTGAGATTAACATGCGTTCGTAGATTTTTAAATATTGAAGACCTAATTAACTTCTTTCATTCTATTCAAGATAGCTATCATATTCAATTTGAAATCACCGAAACAATTACAGAGAATCTAAAAGTATTCTCCAAAAATAAAACTACACAAAAGAATCAAAAGACACCGTTCTATATTATTGAATACGATGAAGTATATGACTCTTTCTACATTTGGAAGAGTGATGGGTGCTGGAAGATAGACAAAGTTGTATCTGACTTATACAGTCTACATTCAGTAAACGCTTCTCAACACGATTGGAAGCCTTATTTTAAAAGGGACAAAATATTTAGATCTCATCCAAAAAAGAGTTGGATAAGCCTAGCATTAGAAAAAGTTAATGTAGATTGGTCAAATGTTGATATGAAACTCTTCTGGGAAAATTTTAATGAAATCTATCAAAATAATAAAAATGAAGATAATATTGACAATGAATTCGCTTTCAAGAGTTTCATTTCAGTCAGCGTACAAAAGTCATATATTCTAAAAAACAAAAAGATTTTAAAACATGAAATAGAAAGTTATCATCAAAAAATAAAGAACAGCTATAAGCAAAAGAATAATATCAGTGATAGTATCAACATTGATAAAAAGATAGATACACCTTCAGAGAGAGAAGTATCACCAGAAAGTAGTTTAGTATCTGATAGTTTCATGTCTGAAAACCATAATTTCCCATCATCATTATACTGCATGTCCAACTACTCAACCCTTTCACCATCCACTGCATCATATAATACTAGTTACACCTTTCATAGTTTCAAAGACACCTCAAAAATTTTGAATGATAAGAAAAACTCATCACAGAGTGTAGCCACCCAAAAAATATTGCAAAATTTCAATCAGCATTTTAAAATTACACCAAAAAATTATAGAAGTTATGATTCACAAACAGCTTTTAATTCAAAGAAAAACAAAAATAAGAGAATCCTTTCAAATCCCAGGGTTCAGAAGCCAATTACACATATCAAATAATGATACACATATACAATTATTACAGCAGATTAAAATTTGGTAAATTATAACATTAATCAAGTCACAAAATTAAAAATTCTTTCTTCATTTTATATCTACCTAATCATATAACTACGCAAATAAAATATGTATTACTTTTTACTCTTCAAAACTAACTTTACATCCTATCCTTGAACAATGCCTGAAGCTTTATATAAATTAAAAGAATAGAATAAGTATATCGAATTATGAAACAATTACCAGTACTATAAATACATTTTGAATAATTTATTAATCCTTACCAATTGGCTCTTTTAAACTCTTGTATAATTACTAGTACGACATACATTACTATTAGTACACAGTCAAACACAGTTGGTATATCATCTTTAACGAATTAGAGAATTGGATCTAGATTTTTCAATTGAATTATAATATATTAAGAAAAGAAATCCATAGGTAAATATATGAGATATCTAGCAATTAAGCATAGCAGCTGCAAAAATCTTGAGCAAGGAATAATTCTTCCTCTAGTTAAATATCATGTATAAATTACAGATTATATTGGTACCTCCAAGTGCTGATGAAGCCATTGCCTCGCTCGGCTTTGCATCAAATATAGCTGATACTTCTATGCAGATAAATAATGCATCTGCTACTAAATCGATGATTCAACAAAATCCAGATGCTTCTACACAATATGCAAATAATACCAATTCTATGATTGCATCTTCTCATATTCAATCACTTTCTAACTTGAAAAGATTTTTATTATTTACAAAACCTTCAAATTCCTTATATGATTTATCAGAAGAAATACTTCAAAAATGTGAAAAGATGTATCCAAGTATAGCTGAAGAAATTGAAATTATTAGTCTTCAAGATTCTAATGGTTGCGATTTAGATCCGGATTTTACCGTCAAGGATGTTTTCAATGTTGATAATATTGTAAGAGTTATGTTGAGAGATGAGATTGACTTTGATCAAATCGAAAATGAATCATTATACAAAACTATAAAGAGAAGAAAATTGAATAATGGAAATGCTATCCTACAAAATAATAATAATCAAACACAAATATCAACAACGAATAATAGCCTCAGAGTTGCAAAGAAGCGCAGTGTACCAGCTAATGTTAAAGCCTCAGTAAATTCCAATATCAGAATATCTACTCCACTTGCTAACCAAATATACCCATTGAGTAGTTCAGCTGCTAAAATATCAAATAATTCCGATGATGAAGATGAGGAAATAGGAGAACGTTCGTTCTTACCTCCTCCAAATCAACCACAATCTCCTCCAATCAGAATTAGTTCTGGTATTGATAATTATAAAAGAATAAAATCTGCTGTTGGTGAAGATACAGTATCAAGATCAGAAATGGTGGATCCTGATAAATCCAAACAACAGAGAATGCTATCTGGTACCCCAATAAGTTCAACTATGACACCTAACAGAGTAACGCTAACAGGTCAAAGAGTAGTATCTGAAAGTCAATCATCAACATTGAATGGATCCAATGGATTAGTATTTACTAACTACTTACAACCTAGTAACAAATCCACATCGTTATCTACCCCAAGAATTGCATCAGGAATGTTGTCTATCCCAGAACCAAGAATTGCAGAAATTGAAAAAGAACTAAAAGAAGGTCCATCAAGCCCTGCTTCAGTCTTACCAATGAAAGCTAATAAGATTCCCATGAAAAAACCTTACATAGAAAAAGATCCAAGTTTAGCTTCAGAATCTTCCTCTGAAGATTCAATTTCACAATCGTCTAGTGAAGGCAATGTATACGACAAAGCTAATCAGAATCCCCAACTCAGTAATGTCGACGCTCCAATTATAGATAGAAACGTAGTGTCCCCTTCAAAGGGAAGTCCATTCAATAATACCTCAGAAACTCAAGCCGAAATAATAAATCCCCAAATAGTCCGTTCAATGTCTAATAATCAAAGAAAAACCTCACTAGAAGAGAAAGTTCAAAACAAGTCGATGGGACCACTGGCAAACCATGATAGGGAGGAAGGTCTAAGGAGAATTGCTAACTTTTCTGAAGAAGAATTGATGGAAGATAATACTAATGACTATGAAGATAATGAAGCCAATGATACTGTTCGTCACGTGGAGATTAATTCGGCGTCTAATGACTCAATCTATAAAAGAGACTTGTTGAAATTAGTAGATGATGACAGACTACCGAAAAATAATAGTAAAGTAGATAATATATTACACAAGCCATCACCATCACCATCACCTATTGTTGATCTCATAGGAGATTTGAAGGAGGCTTCTAAAGCAAACTTCAGAACTAATGTACCACAAGTAGAAACTCAAAATACAAACTCCATCAATGAAAGCGCTTCTAATGAAACAACTAAGGCCAATGCAAATCAAAAGTTATCTTCCAATTTAAAGGGCGAAATAACAGTTCCAAAGGATTCGATTATTCCAACCTCTGCAAAAAAGGGCGAAAATGTTAAGGAGACTTTTGCCAAATTAATGAACAACAAGGAAGACGGGAAATCCACCAAAAAAGTATATAGCAAACTCGAGATTAAACAACCAATTGTAAATAACGAAACAGCAAACCTACTAAATTTACGAAAAACTGCCAGTTTGGGCAACGATTCATCAAAGAAAATTAATGTGATTGTACAAGAAATGAACCCTCGCAATATTGGAATATCGGGAAAGAAAGTACTTTCAGAGGCTCTTGAAAACAGAAAAAAACAGGAAAGTAATAATGATATACAATTGAAAGAACATTCTCGAATTGCTCAGCCTAATATAAATTTAGGAAAGAAGTCACCTTCAGAGATTTCTTTTCCGGAGACAAATGATAAATTAACTGAAAAAAAAGTTGAAAGTAAAGATTCCACTACTAAGAAGAGTACTGTTTCTGAGAAAACACCTAATTTGATCAGTAAAAAGTTACAAGCAGATCGACAAGACAAAAAAACTGAAGAAGGTAAAGGTGCTTCAAAAGATCTGTTAAGCACAGCAGACGAAAGCTCATCAGAAGAAAAGTCAACTGGTGGAAGCGAATCTGATACTTCCACATCCTCTTCATCTAATGAAAGTAGTAACGATGATGATGAAGATGCAGGGAGGACAGTTAAAGTGAAAGGTATTAATGCATTATATACAGCAGCAACATCTAAAAGTTCAGAAAAACGGGCATCTTCAGTACCAAGTTCTGCACGCAAAACCAACCGTAATTTAAAAGTGTATCAAACACCAGAATTTATAAATTCTGATTACGAAGATGATATTGCCCTTGAATCAGATGAAAAAACCAAAACTGGTTCCGAACCTGCCAACCCAGCATTACTTGCTTCAGAGAGTAAAAATGACCTTGATTTAAAGAATGAAGATACAACTTCCAAAGAAGATGTTGAGGAAAGGATACTAAAAAGAGCCACTGTGAAAAAAAATAATGCTACTAAGAAGATGGAAGATGTAAAAAATGAAAAGGACAGAACGAAAGAAAATGACACCAAAACTTTAGGGAACAAAAATGAGAATGCCAAAATTAAGAATACTCCAACTGATAATCTTGAACAGAAGGAAAAGCAGGAAGTAGAGAAAACAAAGGGGACATTAAAACCAACAGTCACAACTGTCGGAAAACAAATAAATGAGAACCTGTATCCAAGCAACTTAGTATCTTCAACATTATCTTCTACTACTAAAAAGGAATCCAATGCGTCGGAGAAGAAGAATACTGAGACAAAGTTAACTGCTACACCTGCTAAAAAAGATGCAAGTGAAAATCAATATCCAAATCGATTAGTATCATCTATACTGGGCACGAGTAAGGGAGTTCCAAAACTTACGAACTCAACAAAAACTCCTAAAATATCTAATCATAGTTCATCATCTAGTTCTGAATCTGATTCTGATTCTTCCAGTGATAATTCTTCTGCTGAGGAGGGATCTAGCTCTTCAAAGAAGATAAGAAGGCTAGTCGTTGATACTCCTAAAGGAGCTCTAATTTCAAGAAAAGTCTCTATGAACACATCGTCTGATATTGAGGATGTACCTCAGTCAACGCAATTATCTCAGAAGCCAATACAAAATAATAAAAAGATACCGGGGACTAAACCCCAACTAAAATCTGTCAATAAAACTCCAGAAGATACTCCATCACAACTACCACATAAGATTCGGCCTTCTTTAAGTTCGTTATCTGATTTAGTGTCAAGAGGTATTCCTGATGTTAAAGAAAAAAATGAGAAGAATAATTTAAGAAATTTGAAAGAGAAGGAGACGCTGAAGAAGAAGGATGATGTTGAGAGTTCTAGTTCTAGCTCAGAATCAGATAGTAGTGAAGAGAGTAATAGTGATGGAGAATCAGATTCTAATTCTAATTCCGATTCCGATGCAGGCTCTGGCTCTGGTTCAGGTTCTAATTCAGACTCTAATTCTAGTTCAAGTTCCGATAGTTCATCTTCTGACGATGATGTTGGTACATTTATTAGTGCCAAATCAGCTAGTGCAGCTTTAGGTAAGAAGAAAAAGAAATCCAATGGTGGATTTGCTTCATTAATTAAGGATTCAAAGAGGAAGAAATAGATTTAATTAGAGGGAACTCAAAACGTTCTCATCAGCTTCATAAATTATATAATCAATATAACTATTAAAAAAAGAAGATAAAGAACATTGTATATATACATAAAATAAAAAATAAGAATAATTTAAACGTCAGATAATAAAAGATAGTATAAACAGACAATTGTTATCAGAGGGGCTAATTATTTGCCCATTGTAAGACATAAATAGCAGCAGATACGACAATAATACTTACAGGTAAACTTAATACGACGTAACCCCAGAATAAAATATCAGCCATTTCAGCTTCAAAAAATTCGTTTAACTGAGTAATTTGAGTTAATTGAATAGCAGGAGGAGATACGGTCAGTAAGAAACCTACAACTAAGAATATTGGATCATCCAATATACTGACATTGATATATTTGACAGCTATTGTAATTATTGGTAGAAGGAAACATGAAGGTAATATCATACGCCCTACTATAGAACCTATTAATAATTTATTATGATTAAAAGTCTTTGGGAAAGTTTCCTCTGATGGATGTAAATTTGAACCTAAGACTATAAGGATTAAAGGGATAGAAACAGAACCTAATTGTGTGATTGCCTCAGCAATTGTATTATTTAGAAAACCATTCTTGTAATAAAGTTCATGTTGAACTGAAGGGAAGCATGCAATCAAAATAGCTACAAGCATTGAATATAGTGGCGGATTTAGATAAGATTTGATTTTGATAAAACAGCTTTTTAAACTGTTATAAGATTTTTCCCAAAATGATGAATGTGGGGAAGAAGATAAAAGGTAATCTTGTTCTTGATTTTCTTCTTCAACATTATCATTATTATTGATATCAGCGGTGGTAGATTGTTCAGAATTTAATTGACTTGATTCTGCATAGGCTTGAATTTGAGAAGGAGGCATATGTTGAGTATTTTCACCAGACCATTTCATAAGTTTATTATAACCCCAACTCCATCTTAGCATTTGTCCCATTTGTTGAAATATAAGAAGGTATAAGATACCTCTTGAAGCGACGTTATCTCTACTATCATTAGGAATTTGATCCCAAGCTAAATTTGGTAATGTATAAGCTAAAGATAGGGTTAGAGAAACAGGTAAAGAGTTACTATTACCGAAAATGGAATTAGCCAGTACAAAATTAGATTCATCTTTATCTAGTTTTAGGATAGTGGACATTATTCTGCCTGATAGATAAGAGACACCAGTAGTTAATGTAAAGAATATTGGAATGATAGCGATCTCTAGGATTTTGGCCATAGAAAGAGATTTAGCTAATTTACTGAAAATTAGACATGGTGTAAATAATTCTACATTAAGTAACGATATTATCTTTTGACTTTGTTTTGGTAATAGATTAGTATGGGCACACCAGAACCCAGCTAATGATATTAAAACAACCTGCAGTACTGATTCGAAGACGAGATATGCTATTGTAGTGAATGCAAATGATTCACTAGCTGCTTCAATCATGTAAAGGACTTTTTATTAAAATTTGGATATATACTGATTATTTGTGATTCGGTTTCTCTTAAACTCTTTTCACTATTTAAGTTTTTATGTAGTATATCAATAGTGAAAGGAGATTTTAGCCACTTGCTTTATAATCTGTTACTCCTTTATCTCTAAGTGTCTCTTTATTTGTGACAAAAATCTTTGATATCGACCCTTTTATCTAATAAGATGAGCCCATTTCCCAAAGCGTCTACAATTACCCAATTGGGGAGTAATTAGCTGTAATATTTCCTAAAACAGACACAAATTTCCTCTTTCGGTAATAAATGCGGCTCATTTCCTCAAAATGTCGGCCTCTCCCCTAAATTTCGAGTCATTTAAAACGTTAATATGAACAGTTTTTGAACTACATAGTTGAAATATATTATAAATTGTTATATTCATAGAGTAACTAGATGATCAATTGGGAGCCTCTGTAGATGAATTGTGGAGGTTTAGATGGATCTCTGGTACCTGCAGCGACGGCGGTGTGGTTGAGTTCTCTTTCTGGGAAACCTTCAAAAGATTTAGCATATGTAGCAACTGAGTGTGCGATCAATTTGGTGTTTACCATGAATGCATCCCATGATAAATTGGTGGTGTTATCACATAGTTGATGGTAACACTTATCTAGGACTTCCCCATTGAATACATTCTTCTTTTCGGCACCAGTGGCGATACCACCAGCTGGAATACCATGTTGAATAAAGCCAACGTAATCTGATCTACCGTCGAATGGTACTAAAGTGTAATTCAATTCATGTTTCTTGTAATAATCAATATATAGATCTCTTAATTCTTCAGAACCATTTGGACTATCTTCATTATTAGCGTCATAAACTTCATATTCATAGTTTGGTGATGCCATCATATCGTAATCCATAAATACTCTAATCTTTGAATTTTCCTTTTCAGATAAATTATTAGCGTAATAATTAGAACCTAATAAACCTTCTTCTTCAGCTGCCCACCAAGCGAAACGGACTTTATTATTGATCTTATAGTGAGCTAATTGTTTTGCTACAGTTAATAATGAAATAGTACCAGAACCGTCATCATTGATACCTGGACCTTCTTCTACTGAATCTGAATGAGCACCTAAAGCAACAATATTATTTTCATCACCATGTTTAGTATCAGCGATGATATTCTTGGTAGTGATATTCTTTACATAAGAATCCATAGCGAAATAAACTGTGTATCTTGGAATTAAAGCGATATTAGCAATTAATTGCATACCAGTATCGTAGGTGACACCAATAGTTGAAATGGTGTCATCAGATGGAGTGCCTAAAGTACCATGTAAACCTTCCTTTTCAGGTTCATTATCATAGATTACCGCAGCATGGAATCCATGTTTACCGGCCAATTGACTCTTATCGCCGAAGGGACATTTACCTCTTTCAATTAAAGCCACTTTTGGAATATGTGAATCTTCTTCCATTAAATATTTAATAGCATCATAATCAGCTTCTTTACAACCTAAATTTGGAATCTCAATTAAATGACCAACAAATGGTTTAACAGGAGGAGATAATGCAAAAGCTGTTGTGTTAGGGAAAGTTTCACCAGTAGCACCATCAGTAAAATTGAAAGATTTAATCTTACCAGTTAAAGCTTTAAATTTTTGAACTGAAACATCATAATAGTCCTTCATATCATCTAGTTCATGAAGGATATAACGTAAAGTTTTCCAATGACCTGGAGAACCAATAACTCTTGTAGGATGGCCGTATTTCTTTTCAGAAGCCTTAGCGATATGGAAAAGATCCTTTACAGTTGAATTTAAATCATCGATTGAAATATCATCTTGTAATTTATCTGAATCTACCATTGGTTTCAATAAGTATGGAACATGAGGCTTCCAAAAAGATGAAGCTTTAGCGTCTTCGAATTGGAAAGTTTCCTGAGACTCCTGAATATCAGGAACAATACCAGAGTTCTCAGTAGAAAAGATTTCTTCAAAATAAGAAGGTAATACGAACCCTTCAGTGGTTGATATTAGCAAAGTTGCTAAAGTTGTTAATTTCGCGGTAGATAGTTTCATTTATAATGTACCCCTTGTTCGCAATCTGTAAGTTTAATGTTGAAAGGAACCCTTTTTAAGAAAGCTATGAAAGTAAGAAAAAAGAGTAAGATAGAGATAAGTAAGAGAGTATTTATATAGATAACTAACTAATCAAGAAACTGATCTCAAAAGGAAGTGGGGGTGCAACCAAGTCAAGTCAAGTGATAACGGGAGTTGCTTGAAAGTTGGATGAAGTTTGTCACCCAATTAGTTGCTCATCGCCCTTTTTCGCAAATTCACAGAGAAAGATAATGAGCGACGATGTGTCGTTGCCAACGGGTGTCACAAATTATTATTATTATTATTATTATTATTATTATTATTATTATTATTATATAGAGGTTGCAAATGATATATATATATATATATATATATTTAATTCAATCTGTCGCACTCTGCAATGTGTTCCCAGCTGTCTATCTCGTTTCCGAATTCTCTATTTGGAAGAAACGTGTATTTCTTGCCTCTAGAGAATTTGCGTCTGTTCAGGCCCTTATTAATTCTACTCCATTTATCGTCGTACAATTGTGCCTGGGATGTGGTTAGTATATAAGTAGGAGATTCAATATGAGGTGCAACTGGTCCCTTACTTGAATTTAATGCAATGGATGTATAGTTTTTTGTCTTTGTCTTCGACTTTGCCTTGATTGAGCCCCTCTTTTGATATTTTGACAATCTAAAGAAGTCAGCCATTTCTTGATTAGAAATATCCATGTCCATATCCTTACTGTTTTCTTCTAAACTAACCGCCCTTCTCTCAAATTCTTGTCGAGGTATAATCATTTCCTCATTATTCGTCATATCATAAGTGGCAAGGCAGGGACTACTTGAGACGGTCACGTAACCATCCACTATATCTTGATCCAACTTAGTCTTGTTCTTAATCTTCTGCTTACTTCTATTCCTTGTGAAGAAACTAAATAAACGTGGCATTGTATGAATGTATCTATTATATATGTATATACTATATCTGTCTCTGTCTCTGTCTCTGTCTCTGCCTATCTGTGAGACCAACCAACTGCCTGTATATATACCCAGCCACCGTGCAAATAATCGACACCCTGATGCCAGCAGGGAACAGATCACCAATTGCTTCTTGCTCTGTCACGTCTCGAGCTCTTTGTGGCGGTTCCCACATGAATGAAATAGCAGGGACCACGGCGTTACCCAGCGTGCCATCCACTTATACACTTGGGACGCTCTAGAGTACACACAACCAGAGTGTCGCCATACACAGACACATACCTACTGGTACAACTACAATTACAAGTGCAAGTGCAAGTGCAAGTGCAAGTGCAAGTGCAAACTACTACATATATGCACATACAGATACAGAGGGAGGGTTCAGTTCCCATGCAGTCACATTAAACGACAAGCCATTTTCTCCACTGTAAACTTTATTGTTGCGTTTCGCTGTTCAAAAAATGCAGAATTTTAAGAACGAAAAATAAAAAATGTGATGAAAGGAACAGACACTTTATCATTTGGAAAGGGTTCACATCAGTTCGTTAGTTCCTCATAGCATTCAGAGAACAAAGCAATTGCTAGCTATTCTTTCTTTCCTTTGTTCATTGTCTTCCAAATTTCAATTCTTAAACAATGGCAGGCTTTCGTCTTATAGATCTAGCTAAACCATTCCTATCCATCCTTCCAGAAGTTGAACTTCCTTTCGAAAAAGTTCAATTCGATGATAAAGTCGTCTATACCGTTTTCAGTGGTTTAATATACTTATTTGCCCAATTCCCATTAGCCGGTATTTCTAAGGATGATACTCCAACTGTGAATGACCCACTTTATTTCTTACGTGGGGTTTTCGGTGCTGAACCAAAGACTCTTTTGGAATTCGGTATCTTCCCAATTATCAGTAGTGCTTTAATTATGCAATTGTTAGCCGGTTTAAAATGTATTAAAGTAAACTTCAAATTACAACAAGATAGAGAATTATTTCAATCTTTAACTAAAATTTTAGCAATTACTCAATACGCTCTATTATCAAATTTATTCATTATCTCCGGTTACTACGGTGAAAACTTATCCGTTACTCAAATCGTCTTAATTAATTCTCAATTATTAGGTGCTGGTATCTTTGCAACTTTATTAGCTGAAGTAGTCGATAAAGGTTTTGGTTTCACTTCTGGTTTAATGGCTATTAACACCATCGTTATCTCTGCTAGTGTTGTCGGTGATATCTTAGGTATCACTCAATTGAAAGTAGATGATGAAGGTAATACTGAACCTCAAGGTGCTTTAATCAATTTAATTCAAGGTTTGACCGCTAAGCATAAATCTTTCATCGGTGGTATCGTCTCCGCTTTCAATAGAGATTATTTACCTAATTTAACAACTACCGTCATCGTATTATCAATTGCTTGTATCGTATGTTACTTCCAAAACTATCGTTTGGAATTACCTATCAGATCAACTAGAGCTCGTGGTGTTAATAACGTTTACCCAATTCGTTTATTACATGTAGGTGCCCTTTCAGTATTATTCTCTTATGTCTGTCTATTTTACATTCATATCGGCGCTTTCACTCTAATTCAAGTCTTCGCTAATAATGATAAATCAAATATCATTTGTAAAGTCGTCGGTCATTATGAAAGTTTCAACAATTTATTAGCTGTACCAACTTTCCCACTATCTGTATTAACTCCACCTAAATCAATGATCACTGGTATCTTCGAACAACCATTATCCTTTATCATTTTCCCATTATTCATTGCAATTACTGGTATATGGTTTGCTGATAAATGGCAAGCTATCTCTGGTTCATCTGCTCGTGATATCGCTAACGAATTTAAAGATCAAGGTATCACTTTACTTGGACGTAGAGAACAAAATATCGCTAAAGAATTACAAAAAGTTATCCCTGTAGCTTCTACTACAGGTGCTGCAGTATTAGCAGCTATCACCGTCATCGGTGAATTATTAGGCTTAAAGGGTAAAGGTGCCGCTATGGTAGTAGGTGTAGCTGGTGGTTTCTCATTACTTGAATTAATCACTTTAGATTTCCAAGAAAATGGTAGTGGTAGTTCTTTAGGTCAAATGTTCAGCGGTTCAACTAGTCCATTTTAAGAACTTTTAACCCCCGCGTTTATCTGTTTTTTTTTATCTTTTCTGTCTTTACACAAATAATGTTTATTATAGTAATAATAATGAATTAGAGAAGTTTGTAATTGTTTCCATAATGTTGCATAATACTTTCTCAAAACCACACATACGTATATATATATTTATATCTTTTAATTATATCATCATATGAGCCATTTTTTGATCTCTTTATCTTTTAACTGTATGGTATGGTTATGTACAATATATGTATTTATTTACATGGTTTTTCATTTTTATCTATCGTACTACCCTCTTTCTTCATAGCATTCAATATCACTAGCTTCTGACTGAACACTACCATACTTTATATAATCTTTTACTTTCTGCATATATAATTTTGTATCATGTGGACCTTTCTCAAATCCTTTAAAATTATGGTTCAATTCAGGTACATTATGACTAACTAATGGCTTTAAATCAGTATTCATAATACTAGGTACTACAAACGTACGAACTTTACTCCAATCAATTACATACCCACCATATTTCGTATGTTTACCAATACCAGATGATCGTGTACCTTTATACATATTCTTATTCCCTTGTTTTGTAGTTAAAGAAATTCTATTGTTTCCTGATTTACTAATACCGTAAAATAAAGTCCCATCTCTTTGTTTCTTCCAGGGCCTTACTAATTCTAGTATAGATGATTGTTTAAAGAAATTAACACTACTAACTTTCATTATTGATTAAAGTAAAAGTCTCTAGAAAATATAATGGGTATCTTTCCTCACTTTGAAAATGGAATAATGGAATCTTTTATAAAATTACCACTATACACAGACACGCACTCTGTCAAGCAAAATTGATCGAATCACCTCTAAATTGTGTTCTCTGATAGAAGAGCCCCAGAATTTCTTAATTACGTTTTTTTTTGACTATTAAATTAATTCATTACTGCGAAAAATAATTATCTTTTTTCCTGCTGCAAGACCTAATACCATATCTAGCATTGAAGGAACAGAAGACCGTACTGTACATAATATAATTACATAAGTTTCATCCCCCATTGAACTTTTTACCTTTTGGTTTATAACAATAATTTGAATTGCTTCAAAATAATATCAAGTAACATGTCTGGAAGACCAGAACCAATCCATAGATGGAATCATTCCTATTCTATATTATCGACTTGTGCTTTCCCTTCCAAGGGTTTAGTATTTGCAGGAACTCAGGACTCTAAAATATTAGTATATGATATAAGAAGCTATAACTTGATAAAAACTATCACTATAGGGCAATCAATTGAGAAAAATACTAGGTCGAGCGTATTATGTCTGGATAAATCAGAAAATGAAGATTACCTCTTCTCTGCAGGTACCGATTCATTAGTAAGGATCTGGTCTATATCACAGAGTATAGATGGAAAATTGATCATTGATGAAGTTGCAACTGTATATTCTTTATCAGATATAGGTGATATTTTTTCCATTTGTTATATGGATTCAATTAAGACACTAGTATTTGGCTGTCAAAATGCAAGTTTATTATACTTGGATAATATATTTGAAAGACTACTTGATCTAAACTTGAATGTCGATATTGATCTGAATAGATTACCACATAGACGGTATAATAAATTTTTTGATTCGAATGGTCCCTCTGAGGTACGAAATGATTCATCCGTAGAGTCCCTAAGTATTACAAGTGCGAAGGATAATAGAATATCTGTACCGGCAATTCTGGAGGTACCACCGGAAAACATCGTAAGGTATGCACATAATGGCTTTATATATTCAATTCATAAGTGCCCAAATTTAGGGTTATTCGATGGAACAAATAATACACCATCTAATAAACAAACTGAATATTTTATATCTGGTGGTGGTGACGCTATTAGTAAAGTTTGGGCATTTGAAAAAAGCCATACAGGAGCAATAAGGTTATTATTGACTCCTCATGAAATGGATGATGGAGATAGCATTATCACACAAGGTCTTCAGTTTCCCTTCGTATACAATGGACTCAGTGACGGTTCTGTATCTATATGGGACCTGAATACAATGCAACTGGTTTCTACTTTGTCGTCATCTGATAAATCTGATATAATGTCTATATCGGTGTATGATGATCACTTATTTGTACTAAATAGATCTGGTATAACCGATTTTTACAATGATACAATAACTCATCTGAATCCAAATCAAGGTAAAGTATTAAGTTCAGAAATATTCGAAAGATCATCGAAAGATGGCTTTAAAATTCCAAGCTTACTAACAGGTGGTAACGATGGTTCTTTAAGGTTGTGGGATCTATCCTCAATCGTAAGAGATACGTCACTCTCAAGAAACCAACAACCAAATACATCTATCAAGTCTAAACAAAACCTATGGAATACAGATGATATGCTTAAATCTCTCAAGAATTTAGTATCTTTTCAAACGGTATCACAAAGTACTTCTAAGATACATCGGCTAGAAGCTAGAAAATGCGCTTCTTATCTTCAACAATTATTCAATACCCTAGGTGCTTCCGAATCTCGACTCTTACCAGTTATTGATAACTTAAATCCTGTCGTCTTTGCCATATTTAAAGCTAATAGAAAGGATGCTAAGAAAAAAAGGATTCTATGGTATGGTCATTATGATGTTATTGCAGCTGGTGATACAGAAAAGTGGCACTCTGATCCATTTGATCTAACTTGTGAAAATGGATACATGAAGGGACGTGGTGTATCGGATAATAAAGGCCCTTTAATTAGTTCAATATACAGTGTTGCAAATCTATGCGTTACGGGAGAACTACAAAATGATATAGTATTTTTAGTTGAAGGTAATGAAGAAATTGGTTCCCCAGGTTTTGAGGAAGTTTGTATCAAAAATAAATCTCTCATTGGAGACAAGATAGATTGGATTTTGATGAGTAACGCTAATGGGTTAGAGAAGGATCACCCATGTTTAAATTATGGGTTAAGAGGTGTAATTAATGCTCATGTAAGAATTTTTTCAGAACATGAAGATGGCCATTCCGGTATAGACGGTGGTATATATAGAGAACCAACATCTGATATATTTCATGTCATCTCTAAGCTAATAGACTCAAAAGGAACTATTCAAATCCCTAACTTCTACTCATCTTTAAAGGAATTGAGCCCCGAAGAAGCTAACAGAATTGAAAGAGTTATTGAGGTAGCGAACATTAAAAAATCAAGAACTAGTGAAGAGCTTATAACAAATTGGACGAAACCTTCCCTGTCAATAACCACGTTAAATATGAGTGGTCCTGGAAATATAACCGTCATACCAAAATGCGTTAGTGTAGGTATCTCAATCAGACTAGTACCAGAACAAGATAAAGAATGCATCAAGGAAGAATTGATAAAATATGTTACTAAGTGCTTTAATGAGCTATCATCCACGAATCATCTAGATATAAATATCGTCAATGAAGCAGATGCTTGGCTCGGTGATCCCAACAATCACGCATATCAGATACTGAAAGAGGAATTAACATCTGTTTGGGAACAGGAGCCTCTATTTATTCGAGAAGGTGGTTCAGTGCCTTGTATCCGTACTCTTGAGAGGGTGTTCAACACAGAGGCAGTACAAATCCCTTGTGGCCAGTCTACAGACAATGCCCATCTCAATAATGAAAATCTACGCATCAAGAACTGGTCAAATCTTGCCAAGATTCTCTCCAATGTGCTTAATAAATTGTAAGTACACTAATACCTGCATAAGTAATATTTAATCATCCAAAATATTATCTATTTCAATATATAAAGCATACATGATGGAATTATACTCTTTTCCGGACTCTCCGAAAATAAAGGCGGTAAAAGCTCCCCCAGACCAAATCATCTGCCTCATCTCCAATGTAGTTTAAAATATTTAAATCAACTCGTTTATGTAGCAACAAGGTACACAGTAACTAACTCAAACTTTACCTTAAACATTAAATTAGATAATTGAAATATACTTCACAAAAATATGTCCCAAGATAATGAACAAAGTGCCGGATTACCACCAGATATAATAGAGGTTACTCTGCCCTTTCTTTCTCCTGATGATATTAAAAACCTTTCCTTAACAAACAAATATCATAATAAGTTATTAGACTATCATACTTCGAGAACTTTATGGCATGAGTTATTTCACAAAGCTTATGGAACACTGTCGACAAATATGGAGCCATTCCAAGGGAAAAGCTCAGGGGAGCTGAAAACTTGTACTGAAACGATTATGTCTAGAAAATATGCAACGCTATCATGGCAAGATTTATATCAGAAACGTACAGATGAGACAGCATTATATACATGGGGTTGTCTGAGACACGGACGTCTTGGTTATACCAATCTTTCCAATGATGAACTAACAGACAGCTTAATGAATGGTTCTGCAAGATTTAAATTTGGTGTAAACAAGCCAGTTAAAGTCCCATGGTTTCCAAAAGGCGAGAATACATCTCCTGATGAAACGATTGTCCAAATTTCTGGAGGGGGGTTTTCATTTCAGATATTAACTGCATCTGGTAAATTATACTCTACTGGTTCTACATTCACTGGAGGTCATGGTGGGCCAGGTCCAAAAGAAGGACAACATGATTATAATCCATTCAGAGAGTCTATAAGGAATCTACAAAACAATTATCCAAGAATTACAACTCCACCGGATGGTGTAAGTGTCACTGGAAATAGAAATATTAATACAACAGGAACTTTCGGTGTCCTACCTCATCATTTAGGCCCAACTCCCGTACCAATTGGAGTTCCTCACACAAACATTTATCAGAGCTTAGAGGGAATTGGGGACCAAATCAATGAGCATGTTCCTGGTAACACGCATATTAGGAGAATGTTCACCAGAGACTCATTCCCAATATATATAGATGGTCGAAATGATTTCTATATAGATGATGACACATTTGGTAAAGTTACATTTGTTGCAGTGTCCTCAGGTAGAAGTCACTTTCTTGCTTTGACAGATTCAAACCTATTATACTCTTGGGATAACACCGAGAATGAACATGGGGTTCTTTTGAACTTTGAAGGTTTACCAACGAAGGATACGAATCCCATATTAAAAATCGGATGTGGCTGGAACTTTAATTGCTTTTACCAATATGAGGTTGGTCTAGTGGTATGGAAAGAGCGTGATATAGTAACAAAGGGTAATAGATCAGCAAATGCACATTATCGTATTATCCCAGGAACTGATAAACAGAATGGTGACGACAGAGTAATTGATTTTACTTGTGTTTTAGATAATATTGTGTATTTTATTACACAAGAGGGTGATTTATTGAAGAAGTATGAGAATGGGGAAATTCTTGATATCAAATTACCTTTCAAAGGTCAAATATTGAAAATAATATCATGCTTTACTGCATTGGTTTTATTTACTAGTGAAGGTCTCTGTTATTCGATACATATGGAAATTGGCAGACTTGATATGGATTCCTTGAAAGAATTAGTTCTTGAAGATCCGACAGATAGAATTATTTCATTAATTGCTGGCGATTATCATACAATAGCCCTTACACAAAACGGAGTACTATATTCTTGGGGTGTAGAAAGTCAATTGAGTGGATGTTTGGGATTAGGGCAACCTGAATATTTAGTTGATGAATTACACGTTGGTGAGAGAGAAGGAATGAGAAATATGAAGGTATTGAAACCTGAAAAGATTAAATTGGACTTTGATTACACTTGTGTGGGTATTGCAGCTGGTGGATGGCAGACAGCTGCTTTAATAATCAAGGAGTAAACTTATTCATCTACAACTTGATCTTCGAGGTAGAAGATAAAGAAAAAAGAAAGTTTATACGAGTTGTTTATGTACATACAAAAGTTATTTTAATAAAGTTTTGATGAAAGTATACTCTTACTTACTCTTCAGAATTATTGGTAGTTTCATTAGTAGAGTTCAAGGTAGCCTGTTCATCAGTTTCTTCAGCTATGCCATCCTTTTTTTGTGAATCTTCTTCGTTGCTTTCTCTACTCTTTTCGTCTCTTTCTTCTTCCTCTTCCTCTTCTTCCTCTTCTTCTTCTTCTTCTTCTTCTTCTTCTTCTTCTTCTTCTTCAACAGGAACAAAATTGATAGGGTCATACTTCATTCTTAACCTGTCTCTAACATTAGCTTCTTTAGTAGTTGGATCTCTTAAAGTAATGTTAATTTGATCAATATTATGATCTCTAACTAACGGTTTAATCACATCATTAACACGTCTACGTTTCAACTCAATTCTTGAACGCAATGGTTTATAGTACGCTATCTTTTTCTCATTATTTAAAACAATAGCTAATTCATCAGTTCTTCCAGTGGAAGTTGGGTTATTTTGAATTTGTTTCATATCAAAATCTCTCAATCTCTTGAACTTGAATACTTTATTACTAATATCTTCTTTTAGTCCTTCATCAATAACTCTTTCTATATTCTCATCTAATAGATTAGAGTCTTCCTTTTCAGTAATAGTGTACATTGATATCCATTCATCTTCTTCTAGCTCGACTGGTCTAAAGATTGCGGTATCCAATGCCAATGCTTCTGATTCAGACTTATGTAATGCAGCACTACCAACAAACCTCAGTGTAAAGTAAGATTGATCCATAGAAGCGGTGTCCGGTAATAGGTTCCATGAGTTTACTGCTTTTACATTACGCTTAATTGGATGTTTAAACTTAGATAAATCGCTTGACATTGCCTCAAAGGTATCTTCCACTTTAGTAACAATACCTGAGGGACTTAATATCTTATCTTCATCTCTTTCAGAATCATATATCCTAGGTCTTTTGAAAGATGATGAACTCGAAGCATTAGCATTTGTAGAAGATAAGTATTCGGTTCTTCTGAGGAAACTGACTTTGGAAATATCAGTTTTGGTTAATCTATCCACTCTAGGATCTCTTAATAAGATTCTATCGTCAGGATGCAACTTAATATTATCGAACCCATAAAGCATTTTGGTATCATTTTTGTTTAAGAGGCCAGGAAATTGCATAAGATCAATAGGCATTCCCAGATCACCATGATTCAAATTTATTAGAGGGCTAATATTATTTTTGGTGTATAGGGAGGTTAACAATTGGGGAGAGTCTACTTGCTCTGATGGGTTTTCCTTATATTTCAGTAGCACTGGTGGAACCAATGGAGCTGATAAAGAATTTTGGTATTTGACTTTCGAGATATACTCTTGTTTTCTCGACATTGTAGCTAGCACTTTGTTATGTATCTGGCACTACAAAATGGTTTACTTGCTGTTGAATATTACAGTCCAGTGGCTCTTTTTCCTTTATACTTGTATGTCTCAACTCTCTCTCTCTATTCTGAATTATTTCAAGTTTTTTCAAGTTTTCACAATAACAAAAAAAATCAAAGATTTCACCAAATTTTGTATAGTAAATTGAAAAGAGTTACTTAGTTATATATGATTACTTGTGCATTTCACAGTATCGAGATATCTTCAGGACCATCTGAATTGCTTGATATGTTATCTAGGTCGCTCTCTATGTCATTATTGAACTGTGTATCCAGAGGATCAGCTAATGCTTCCTGCTCTTGTTCCTCTTCGTCCTGCTCATCATCATCATCATCTTCATTATCATTTTGTTCTTCTTGGCCTCCCACTGACTTGAAAGGCAATGATCCTTGGCCTCCATTGGATTCATTTGGTACTGGTGCAGCTTTTGTGCGGGAGGGTGTATTAGAAGTATTCTGTGAAGAGACCCTTGGAACGGCATCTGATAGAAACTGATAGTTTTCCTTCTTCTGAATAGTCTCTACCAAGTCATTGTATGTAACTCTAGCTTGCCTTGTACCCCCCTTATTGTTTCTCAACTGATTTATCATTAGAGCATCTTCAGTAAGAGACTGTATGAACAGTTCAGTTGCAAATGCTGTGGCCACAATGGCATTATTCGCGGTAATCACGTACTCAGAATCACATTTGGCAATTCGCTTTACCTTCGATATAGGCAGCCTGGGCCTACTTTCCTCTACAGTCGCAATATCCTCATCCATCTGGCCTTCTGGGGCTCTCTCTTATATCTTGCTTAACCTTCAATGCTATTTAAACTCAGTACTTGCTTATTTCAGAGCTTAACAAAGTGAAATTTTGTTAAAAAAAAGAATCTGGAGCACTTTGAAGATAAGATCTCGATACTTTCAAAGGCATCTAAAAGTTGGCAAGAGACTGTCTTACAGGGGTTTATCGTTTAAAGAGCTGGATATAAGCATTATAACCCAGCTGTTTGCATTCCATATTTAGATGTATACTATTTATCCTAGCTATTGAAGAGAAGATTATCTCATATTTCCAAGAGTTACTTTCTTTCTAGATTACATTCATCTTAATAAAAACAGCATTCAAAAGTAAATAAAATAACACAATACGAACAATTGAAGTATGTTTTCAACAACTACTACTTCACATTCAAAGCTCTCTTCGTCGAATTCATCTTCTTCCCTGCGTTCACAGCTTCATAATGACGATCATATTGTTAATAGTAACGACCTTTCATCAGAGAGCCCAGGTGCAAGATCAGGCTCCTCAAATATAAGTGTGACATCAAATGCTAATACTCCATCAACCGCTCAATTTAAGTCTATATCCGTGACTGAAACTATGACACTATTGAATATACATAAAACAATGAAACTACCAGATTATACAACGATGTTCCCATGGTTGCACATGTATTCAAATAGTTTCCCACCTATATACCCCGATGCTATAACCATAATTCGTTCTAGACCTTTATCGAAGGACTACATCACTAATTCTGGGATCCTACGAAACTCCATGGATCCTGCAGATTTCTTCATTTCTTGGGAGGAACAGAAAAGATTTAGTTTATTAAATTCGTATCACAATGGGTTTATATCAAATGATAATGACACCTATGAGGCTCATAATCAGAACTCTGATTATATTGCCCTGTTGAAAGAACTAATATTAACAGAATCAAAATCTGTGACTTTTGATGTAACAGAAGACAATCTGGAATTCCTAGTTTCATTATGCATCAAGTTTAAAATATTGCCATTTTTAAAGAATGATTTCTATGCATGGAAGACTTATTGCCAAAAGAACTATACCAATACTGTTTCAAACAGTAATATATCGTCATCACCCAGTAATCAATCACTATCAAGCTCTTCTAATTCATTCAATTATGAACATGATTCTGCATCAAACATGTGGACCCAACGTAGT
Organism: Kazachstania viticola; assembly: GCA_030571575.1. Lineage (NCBI taxonomy): Eukaryota > Fungi > Ascomycota > Saccharomycetes > Saccharomycetales > Saccharomycetaceae > Kazachstania > Kazachstania viticola. The sequence goes on from JAJLXZ010000009.1 coordinate 136,978, forward strand.
AATTCATTTAGAAGATTTGACCTTCAATGCTCTAAAATGGTAGAATTGTCTTCAAAATCTATCATTTATTGTTTAGATGAGGATCATTTCTCTCATGATAATGACAGTACTAATAGTGTTTGTTGCCATTGTTCTAAATTCGCAACTCTACTGGATTTATCTGTGTTATTTTTAAGGAGAAATTACACTGTTGAAACTTCCAACGTGAATAAAAATACTTTAAACTTTTTTGAGATATGTATTCTGAAACTTAATACAATCAATGATATTCCAAAAGATTTGTTTGGAACCCCTTTAATGCCTTTATCATCAACTTTAAAAAAGGACTCAACACAACTAGCTTCAGAATTTGATATTGCTTCTTTCAATAATTGGGATAAAGACCCTTTATTCCATGAACAATTAGAAGTAGCAAAAGTTTCATCTGCTACCTTAGTTGATAAGGACTCTCATTTTTATTGCGGAAATCTCACAGATTGTCATTTGTTCAAACTTTTCTCAAATAATTTAAATAACTTGAACAATTGTAATAATATTCCTTATTTTTCTCCATCGAGTACTACTGTAACATTACCTACATTAACGTATGACAAAACCAATACAGCTATCAATGATTCAAGGTTATTCAATACTCATGACCTCAATAATGTTAATAATGCTGGAAAAAATACTGATAAAAGGTTAAAGACTTTTTTCATAAGATGTTCTGAAAGATCGTCGGCACCTAGTTTAGATAAAATAAAGTATTTGTTTTCAATGATACTAAACAATAATTATTCTACAGATGAACAACTTTATTTAAGTTTCCCCCGCTCAGGATCCATTGGTTTAGCAAGCTTAAATATTAATTCAATTGAAATAATATTGAATGTTTGTTTACTCATGTACCATATTTCCAAATTTAGGCAAGGTGATGACTTTTATCAACTCCTGCTATACTGTAATGATGGCTATACCGAAACTTCTTTATTATTAGTAACATATCTGATATTTCTCTGGGATTTATCATTAGATGAAGTTCTATTGAAACTACATCTCGAATGTCATAGACCATTCTATTTATTTCAAATTGATTTAACTGTACTAGGTCATTTACAATCTTTATTAAGAAGCTTTAGTCCTAAGAGGGATTCGAATAGGAAGATATATAACCAACCTTACGAGCTGTCAGGGGAGGGACTTTTATTACCACCGGAATTGTTACAAATTACGTCTGATATGTTCAGTAGTATATTCTTAATCAAGATACCCAACAGTTCTGATTTTTCTAAACTAAATGGACCTCTACCCTCAAGGATATTACCACATCTATACTTGGGATCCCTAGAGCATGCTCAGAACTTAGATCTCCTAAAGAATTTAGGAATTACTCATATTGTATCAGTTGGTGAGCATTTGTCATGGTTGAATTGCAGTAAAGATAAAAACTTTCATGGAATGAGATATAGAGGTTCTTCATCACCTCCAAAGCCAGAAACATTCAGTAAGAATGCTGTTAATGTTAACGTTAATATTCCTGGAATACTAGCCAGAAAAAATATATCAAGCATTCATCATAGGAGAGCCACTTTATCTAATGGATCTTCAAATGAAAACAAATGTAGTAACATTCATATTATTGAACAAGATGGTTTCAAGGTTTGTAAAGTTGATAATCTACAAGATAATGGGATAGATTCATTAACAGATCAATTATCAAATATTTTAGACTTTATTGATAATTGTTACAAAGATAATCATAAGATATTGGTACATTGTATGGTTGGAGTATCAAGATCTGCCACTGTGTGTATAGCCGAATGTATGAAACGATTAAATTGTGATGCATTAAGAGCGTATATGTATGTGAGAGTGAGGAGATTAAATATTATAATTCAACCAAACTTAATGTTTATGTATGAATTATTGAAATGGCAAGAAGTATTAGGGATTGAGAGGACTGAAGATTGGCATATTATATGTAGAGTAATATTAGAATTGAATAAGAAATATATGTCATAGTAGATTAAAAGAATTCCTTTATATATGTTATTTTATTTACAAGAGAATATGTTATTTACTTATCAGAACTCAGGTCTTGATGGTCTAGTAGTCATTATCTTGTAACCTTTATGATTATGCCTAGATTGTGATATTGGTTTTGAGTTTTTGATACTATTAATTTCGCTAATTAAGCTATCAATTTTATTATTCTCAGTACTTTCATCCCAGTTTAAATTATCTTCTTGCATAATAAACTTTCTTACCGTTACCATATCATTCTTTAATTGATCAGTAGTCTCAAAATCAGCAATTTTTCTCAAATTTTGTAAAGTTAAGTCATTATATTTTTTATTATTAATTTCATCATTAATTGTATTTCTCATAAGCATCCAAAATTTCATATTACCAGGAATAATTGAATTATCCTTATTGTTCACGACTGGGGCATTTACAAGTTCTACCATTGCAGCATTAGCTCTATCACCAGTTCTATATTCTAACTTCATTACTCTCGAGTACCCACCGAATCTATTATTGTAATTAGGAGCAATTTGATATAGTAATTTCTTTAGTAAATGTTTATTGTCACCGGATAGAAATAAACGTTGTTGAATATTTGAGATCATTAAATCTTTCCTTTTAGGATCATTTATAGCCTTCTTTGCCATTGTAATAACTTTATCTACTAGTCTTGAAGTTTCTTTACATTTTTCATGAGTGGATGTAATGGACCCATATTGTAATAGTTGAGTAGTTAAATTTTTTAAAAGGGCTTCTGTATGAGGTTTAGACCTTGAAAAGTGTCTTGTAACACCTACTACCATGATACGTGTTAAAGTTTCTTCGGCTAGCTTTATTTAGTCTTGATAATTATAAATAAAGTACTAAACTGTGATAATAACTATTCCTCCAATATATATTTTTAATTTTTATTTTTCAGTATATTTAAAAATTCAGAGACTAAAAAAGGATAAAATAATTATTTACAACAAGTTAAAGGAATAAAAGAAAGAACTTAAAGTGAAGAAGTAAGAGCACCATGCCGTTAGAACGCTCGCCATATCAAGATCCTAAAACATGGAAGATGACACCAGCCATGATTCGAGCTCGTAAGCCGTTTTTTGTAAAGAATATGATTGGATTAGTTGGATTACTCGGGTTAACTGGAGGTATATACTATTACACATTTAAGTTTCTTCATAACGATGTTGACTTTAAGGATGTGCCTATCCCACCAATTGATGAGAACGAACTGGCTAAGTTGAAGCAAGAGTATGCCCAGCACAAGAAAGAGGGAAAGTAAAGTGTATATATATTTTGAACAAGATAAACTAAATACCTGTATATATAAGTAAAGAAAAAAAAAGCTTGAAGTGAAATGAAATAAAAATGTTCTCGAAGAATCCAAGCAAAGAGAGAGGATAGAGACGTTATGAAATACGCATTGGAGGATCAAGTGGTACTGATTACAGGTGGCTCACAAGGGCTAGGTAAAGAGTTTGCCCGTAAGTATTATAATGAGACTGAGAGAAGTAAGATCATTATTGTTAGTAGGTCTGAGGATAAATTAAAGGATGCGGTGTTGGATATCACTACGAAGACCACAAGGAATGAAGTTACACCATTGAAGCTGAGTAGCAGTACAGTTCATAGGGGTAAGATATTCTATGTTCCTTGTGATTTATCTGATTATGAGAGTGTTAGTACGTTATTTGACATGCTGAAAGAGGTTAAGATGATTCCTACACAGGTACTATGTTGTGCAGGTGGTTCAACTCCAAAGTTATTTAAAGAATTGAGTGGTAAGGAATTGGAATTGGGGGTTCGTATGAACTATTTAACATCGCTATATATATGTCATCAAGTTGCCAAATTAAATAGCGCTGTCCATTTGATATTATTCTCTAGTGAGACAGCATTTTTCCCATTTATTGGATATTCACAATATGCACCAATGAAAGTATCATTAAAGGCTTTGGCAATGATCTTAAGACAAGAATTATTTGAAACTGTTAGAATCTCATGTGTATATCCAGGAAATTTTGAAAGTGAAGGATATGAATTGGAAGAAATGAGTAAACCTTCCATTACCAAGGATATAGAAGGTGCGTCGACTCCAATAAGTAGTGAAGAATGCTGTAATAAGATAGTATGGTGGTTAAAATTAGGATATGACGATATCAGTACTGATTTCATTGGATGGATTCTAATGAGTGTTGATATGGGACTGAATAAACATAATAATAAATCATTCCTATGGATCCTACAGTTACTGATAGGAACATTTGCAAATCTAATTATTGTCCCATTGTACATGCTGTTTTGTTCATGGCAAATCAAGAAGTGGTTCAAGAGCCAGAGCAAAGAATTGCATAAGGAATGAAGAGATGTACTTGGTAATAGAATCCCAAAGAACAACGAGTATCTATATGCATATAGAAACTTCTCCACGGAAGCACATATAAATATAAATATACATATACATATACATATACATAAACGTTCGGCCGATTCTTTATTGTTTGTTCAGCCGACTCTCGGCTGATTATTTAATCATTATAGTGGGGAAACTTTCTATTATCGGAATACTGATTTTTCAGAATTATATAAAAGGGCTGTATATGAGTACTGAGCATAGACAGAATAGCTATTACAACAGTAACAACAACAATTTGATATCAATAATGACTGAACCTGCTCCTACTTATTCTAAGCTTAGTGTATTTCGCAATATACTATCACAATCTTTCCCTTCAAAGCCATCTTTCCTTCCAAAGGATTATCCCGATTTAAAGGATAAAAATGCTTTGGTTACTGGTGCTAATACTGGTATCGGTTTAGAAGTCGCTAAATTGCTTTATTCGAAAAATTGTAACGTTATTATCATGTCTAGAAATAAAGATAAAGGGGATAATGCTCGTAGCGAAATTATCGAATCAATTAAGGACTCAACTGGATCCGTTTCCGTAGTAAGTGGTTGTGATTTCTCAGACCTCAATACTGTAAAGCCTTCAGCTACAAGAGTTATTGAATCCTTAAACAAGAAACCATTAAATATTATTATTCATAATGCTGGGTTAATGTCTTCTTATAATACCGGTACAACTTCACAAGGTTTAGAATCTATGTTTCAAATCAATGTATTAGGTCCACAACTATTACAGCATTTCTTAGATCCTATCTTCTTGAAGAATGACGATACTTCTTTAAAGAGAATCGTCTGGGTCTCTTCAGGTGCTCATTTACTTTCTCTTCCAACTTATGGTATTAATTGGGATGATCCTGCCTATGAAAAGGTTCCAGTTAATGAAAGACCACCAGCAATGACTCTTTATGGTAACTCAAAAGCCGCTAACATTATGCAAGCTAAAGCTTGGGCTACAGAAAATAAAGAAGCTATAGATAAGATCGGTTGTGTCTCCACATCTTGTTACCCAGGTAACTTGAATTCTGACCTACAAAGAGACTGGTCTAGAGTAGGTAGATGGATAGCCAGTTACATATTCTACGATTCAATTTATGGTGCTTATTCCGAATTGTATGCCGCTCTCTCCCCAGATCTATCTACTAAGGATCAAGGTGCTTACATCGTACCATTCGGTTCTGTCGAACCTCCACGTGCTGATATCAATGCTGCTTTAACCAATGGCACTGACTTGAAGTTGTGGAAGTGGAGTCAAGACAAGATATCACAGTACTTCTAACTCTTTTACAGTCTCACTATTTTCTTCTTTCACAGTGTAAACCGATGAGAATTTTTTTTTTCTTTGTATGGAGAAAAATTTTTTTCATTGCGATGAGCTTACACTTTTTATATATTACTTACCATTTATTTATATACAGACTTTTTATATAGTATTGACACTTGTACAAAGCTTTATTATTTATACTACCACCGTTATAGAACATCACGAATAGACATGTCTCATTTCTATACTTGTAATTCATGTGTATTACAATTCGATTCCGGTGACCTTCAAAGAAGTCACATGAAATCTGAATGGCATCGTTATAATTTAAAGAGAAGAGTTGCTCAACTACCACCAATCAATGAAGCTGTCTTCAATTCAAAAGTTAATTCGTTAACTACCAATAACAACTCTACTGATACTACGACTAATACTACGAAACAAATGACTAAGAAGGAGTTAAGAAGAAAAGAAAAAGAAGCCTTACTAGAAAAGAAGAAGCAATTATTAGAATTAGCTAAACAAAATATGTTAAAGAATATTCAAAACAACAATAGTTATGATAATACAATCAAACAAGACGAAGAAATTGTTACACCGAAGGAGAAAGAAGAAGTAGAACCGAAGGAAGAAGAAGTAGAACCACAATTAACTGAAGAAGAACTTGCTGAAAAATTAATGAAGGAAAAATTTGCAAATAGAGTTGATATCCCATTAGAAGAGTGTCTCTTTTGTCGTAATTCAAAATTCGATGATTTTGAATCAAACCTAGATCATATGTTCAAGAACCATGGGTTTTATATACCTGAACAAAAATATCTTACTGATAAAGAAGGTTTATTTAAATATATGTCTGAAAAAATTGGTCTTGGTAACGTCTGCATTGTTTGTAATTACCAAGGTAGATCTCTCGAAGCAGTAAGAGCTCATATGTTAGCTAAGAGACATTGTAAGATACCATACGAATCTGAAGATGAAAAATTGGAAATCTCTGAATTTTATAACTTCTCTAGAACTTATGATGAATTTGAAAATATCGTTCAACAAGGTGATGATCAAGGTAATGAAGAAGATTGGGAAGATGTAGATGATGAAACTGAAGCAAATGGTGAGGATGAAGATATCCCTACAGAATATCTATACAATGATGGTATAGAATTACATTTACCAACTGGTGTGAAAGTAGGCCATAGGTCATTGCAACGTTATTATAGACAAAATTTGAAACCTGAAGTAGAATTAACTGAAGGTCAAGGTACTTTAGTCGCTGCGGAAACAAGAACTTTCTTAACTGCTTTCAATAAGAAACAAGTTCAAGTACAACAAAGAGTATGGCAAACTGAAGTTAAAGATCAAAAGAGGCATGCAAAGAGAACTGCTAAATTCATCAATAATCAACCTTATTACAGAGATCAATTGTTACAATAAATTTTCACGTTTATATATATTCACTCTCACTTCTCCATACTCACTGATATATCTAGATTTCCCTGTTTACATTCATGTTATAATTCTTTGTATATTACATTATTACTCGAACTTCGATTTTTTTTTTGCATTATTCCATTATTTGTTTAAGAAATGAAAAATTATTATCTTATGTTATTAAACAATGTAGAAAACATGTAAACAAAAAGAACTTCAATTCTGTACATAAACAATGATGATTAGAAATATAATAGGGAGAAGATTTTACTCCATTAAAGCAAATACCCCTTTACTAAAAACTGCATCAAAAGAAGCAACTACACCAAAGATTCAAACAGTAGCATCTTCATGTGTAGTAGGGACACCATTGAATCTAAACGTAAAGAAAGGTGGTACTGGACCAGTAGCTTTAGAAGATAAAGAATACCCAGAATGGTTGTGGCATGTACTAGATAAGCAAACTCCTAAAGAGACTTCAAAAAATGGTTCAAAGAAGGTGAACCCTGCCGAAAGTGATAATTCCTTGTATTCACGTAGGAAGCAATTGCGTAAAATGAATAGAGAAAAGATAAAACAAAGTAATTTTATTACTCAATTATAATGACACTCATTATTCTTTAGCTTCTACCCTAATCCCTGTACATAACTGCATAAACAAACATATATATATGTATATATAACATCTTTAAAAATCTGTTACTCTACCATTGAAAGAATAATCACCGTGCTTCAAAGGATCCTGTTTAGGTCCACCAGTTTCACCGGTCTTTGGATTAACATCACCCTCGAATTCAGGTATTGTCTTTGAATACTCTGGTGAAAACGAACCAATATCGTTCTTAGTTAGTAGATCTGATTTTAAGCTCTCACTAGTTGGATCTTTTTTTATTTTTTCATTATAGCTTTCTATCACTTCCTGAGAGTTAGCAATCTTCTGCAACTTCTCAAACTCTAGTTGGTCTTTCCTGGGTAATGTTGGTGGTGATGGTTTATCTTCGGAATTTATATAACGAATAGAACTATGCCGTATGCCTCTAACACTTATTCTTGGCAATGTTTTCAACACATATAACTTTGGTAGCATCATAACGTCTAACTATGCTCAAAAACCTCTGATATACACTCCTCTCTCTCTACTTCATTGATTTATGAACCTCCCTTTCTCAAAGCCCCACATTATATAAATAATTAAAAAAATAAATAAATAAATAAATAAATAAAAAACATGATGAGTTTTCCCATAATAAACAAGTAGATCAAAAGAAAAAAATATTAGTATTGTAAGAATATATACATAAACATCTCATATCATACACTCATTCTGACACCCTCTAAAAGTTCTTCTATAATTTGCTGTCCTCTATCACTTACTTGTATCGTAGTAAGTATACCAAAACATTGTAATAGTGTTAATTTATCCTGCTCAGTAACACCATTCTCATCTTCTTCACTGAATATATATAATTGGAAACTCTTACTTGCACCGTCATTACTATGTATAAAATTTTGGTAATATGGTAATACAATAGAATCTCTAAAGCATTTTAACAGCAAGTAATCAATTGACAACATATGTGGTAGATAACTTTCTGAAAAAGTACTATCTGCCCAATATTTAGGATTATTCTTGAAATTACTTTCTACGGGTAGGAGTACCGCCATAACATCATAGTATACCTCTTCATAGAATACTTGCCATATCACACATAATCTCTTCAATGCGGTATTGATTGTATCTTCATTGGTATAATTGAATACAATTTGATTTTCAAACACATATAGAGAAGTAGTAATAAACTCTGTCATCTCACTTATAAATTTACCATGAGGAGATGCAGCTTTTGATTCTGTCTTTAAAACGATATAGAATTCTAATAAGCGATTTAAATCTTCAATCTTTGCAGGTAATTGCCATACTCTTTGATTCTTAAATAACTCAATAATGATACTACAATAGATACCCCAAACATTACCAGATAACATATATAATTCCTGGCTACTAAAATTTTTATAATTCTCTTCTAAAGATGGTAAATTCTTTAATAAATCATGAAGAATTGCTACATTAGCAGCATCAAAACTTTCATCTTGTTGTGTAATTGCTAAAGCAACATCATTAGTATTATTAGCTACAGATGGATTGAATGAGTATACTGATCTCCCAGAATCTATTATTCCACCAGTAGTGTTATGAATGAATTGTACTGGAGATCTATGCTTCCCATAAGAAGAATGTAAAAATTTGCTTAATGAATTGGGTACTGCTGGTTCAATTTTATCCTTGTTAGGCCTTGCGTTTTTATTGTTGAATAGTTTCTTCGTAGCCTTTAAGAAAGAGTTTTGTTTCTTTGGTTGTGATGCTGATAATAAAGAATTTGAAAGACTTGTGGAACTTCTATTTGTATTAGATTTGAATAATCGATGGCTCCTCTCCTTATCTTTATTATTAGTTGTAGCATTATCACTTTTGATATTATTGCTACTACTAGTATACTTTAAACTTGATTTTGTCGAGAAAAGAGATGTTCTTCTCTTCTTCTCCTTTAGACTTGATTTGGATGTAGATACACTAAGTTGTGACCTACTATCACTAAATGATTTATTATTATCACGGCTAGATCTATCAAATGATTCTGATTTTCTTGGTGGCATAATGACATCGTTCTCATCTATAGATTCTCTTAAGCTGTTAACAGACCTCCTATGGCCATCACTATGGAATACTGATTGAAATTCAACATGACTCCATCTTGGTGTCACATCTACCGGTGACTTCGATCTCTTGAGGTCAGTTGCATCATCACCAGGATGAGTCAAGGTTTGTGGTACAATTTCAGAAGAAACAGAATAAACTCTGGAGACATTAGGTTTATTTTCCTTATTTTCACTATCAGTAATAGTAGTCAATGGAAGGAGAGTAGTGCTCCTCTTTCTCGGAATAGATGATATCCCCTTTGTGGTCATTACTAGAGTATATCTCGTTGTTAGCTTATCCTCATATATATAAATATATGTGTCTCAATGAATGTTATTCATAAGAATCGTCAATAAACCTTGAGATGATTTGATCCTTTCAGCTTCAAATTTCTCTAATGAAAACAAATGAAAAAAAAATATTCTACAATAAAGCGATGAGTTAAGCAAATAAAGCAATTTATTAGATATAAATAGTTATATAGAAACATAAAGGATCACTTTGGATTTAAATGTTCGATCCACTAGATCTTTATGAACCTGAAGTATATGTTGAGGATGAGGTGAGCTATATAAATACTCGAAGTAAGACAGATGACTTGGTGGTAACAGAGACAGAAAGCACTGAATCTAAGATTATTGACATTGACAATGACAGTCCAATCGACTGTTTAGACTTACCATTGGTCAAGATAGCTTCTGCTTCAGTCATTCTTTGTGTTCTCTACTTATTAAAACCATCTTTGCAAGTTAATTTTGTTGGCATGAATGAACAGGAAAATGTTGAAGAGGTGCTATCAGAGTCTATCGAAGATATATGTGAACAAAAAGAAATCACTGAAGAATTGCAAAATGAAATCTTGAGGTGGTATCAAGATGTTGCTCCTAATATACGATTGAATAATCTAGAACAGATAGTTTGCAAAATACCAGCTTTAAATAAGGATAACTTGTTACTAAATTACTATACATCGATTCTAAAGAGATACAGAGATGAGCAAGAGAACGAGACAACCAAAAAAATATTAAAGGAAGTTTCTTTGAGAATTTCTGAATGTTGTGGTAGAACTGCAGCTCCTTCTATGCATCGTAATTTCAAGATAAAAAATTTAAAGAAAATGATTAGCCTATATGAACCATCATTAACTGCTGATAATTTAGGTTGGAAGACATGGGGTTCATCTTTAATTTTATCACAAATACTGGTAGATAAATTGTGTCATTATAAAAACGCTTCTGATAAGAAACTAAGAGTTCTAGAATTGGGTTCAGGAACTGGTTTGGTTGGTATATCATGGGCATGCAAATGGAAGGAGATATTTTCAGTGAATAAGATAGAAATATATCTAACTGATCTACCTGAAATTGTCGAGAATTTAAAATTCAATGTGAAGGTTAATGAATTGGATGAATTTGTTACCGCAGATGTGTTAGATTGGACTAATCCAAAGTCATTTATTAAGAAGTATACTAATGAAAAATTTGATGTAATTTTAATAGCAGATCCCATCTATTCACCAAGACATCCTGAATGGGTAGTAGATATGATTGCTACGTTCCTTAGCGAAGGTGGAACATGTCATTTAGAGATACCCATTAGAGATAAATATGCAGAAGAAAGAAAACGATTATGTCAGTTATTAGTTGACAATGGGATAGGTGTAGTGAGAGAACAGTATGAAGATGGTGTAGATGATTGGGGTAAAGTGCAATATTACTATAGAGAATTAACTAGATAGCATATTAAAAGTGAACTTAAAGACATCGGAGGAGTGAATGAAATAATTTTAATATTCAATATGTAATCAAATTAATAAGAAGACAAATATAAAGAGTATTTTGTACTATAAAAATTCAGTGGCAATCTTTGCTTGCGCTTCCTTCTTAACAGTTTGTAGATTATTATGCTGAATTTTAATTAATTCGTTATGAAGGGGTGTGTACCATACATCCAATAAGGTGCTACTATCTTCAAAAGCGAAAAGGTTCTCTATTGTTGAATTTCTTAATTGAACAGTTTCGGTCTCTACGATTGGAATATTTTCATGATCGATTAAATTGGACATAACTCTAGGTAATGATCTTATAAGGAAAGTAGTGGAATGTTTGAACTGTGAGAATTTTTCTAAGAGGACCATCTGTTCAATATATGGCATTGATAAAATTGAATCAGCAGTTAACTTTGGTTGAATTAAGTTGAAGGATGCTTCATAAGAGACTAAATTTCTTAATATAGACAGTCTTGATGGCTTAACAGAAATGAAATCACTTGATAAAATTGATTCGTAGTGAGATAATAAGTACTCTGGATTAACAAATGATAAGTAGTCTATTAAGTATTCATTATCTGGATTAGAGATATGTAAATAATTTTCATCCAACTCTCTAAATGTAGTGTAGTGGCTAATTTCATTGGATGTATCCTGAAGATAAGACACTAGTTTGAAGAAGTTGAATAGGTATGATAAGGCAAAAGATTTTATTTCGACAAAGAATCTATCATCTTTGAATATTTTACCAAATAATGTAACTATTGGGATAAAATTATTGGTTGCCCAGTTCCATTGTGGTTGACTCAGTAGTTGGAAAATAGAGATATGGTATCTAATAATATTAATGAATAGAAATATGTCTGCATGTAACGCGTTTGTTAAATCTTCAAAAGAGAAAGTAAAAAGCTCAGGAAGAAACTCATCAGGTTTTATATCTGGGAAAATAATAGTTAATAATTCTACTAGTCTAATTAATTGTGTAGGTAAATTAAAGTCATTTTTTAATTTTAGTAGAAGAGGTAAATTATTTAATAGGATACTTCTTCTAACTAACTCGTCTGATGACAGTTTATGGAAAAGAGTCTCAATATTGCTTACAATTGAAATATCAGTATCTTTATTAAAATATAGTATCAGTATGATATCGAATAATTCCGATGATGCGAAAATATCCTTAGGATATGATGAAGCTATGATATTACATGCAGATATTATTAATTCAGGATTTTTTGAGTTCAAGGCCAATTCTAAATCATGAAAGGAGTAAACTGATAAAATTGTATCGAATGGAAGAATGGAGATGACATTATTCAATAAGGATATTAAATTTTCTAAATTTAAACCTAGATCGATATCCATATCGGAATTAAACTGCAGTAAAATTTCTTTAATATTTGATAGAGTGTCTTTTAATAAATTTTGATTCTCTATTGAATCTTTAGTGAATGAAATATTTACATTTGATAAATTGAGAGAACATTTTTCAATCAATCTATTTATTTGGGTGGTACTATTATCATGACCATGTGCAAGCTTCTCTGTATCACCCAATATTACATTCAGTTCAGTAATCAAATCCACTATATGAGAAGACATGTTGTATTTATTTTTAGTTTTTGTTTTGTTTTGTTTTGTTTTATTTGTTTATAAAGTTGAAGGGTATAAATATTTACTATTTACTAAATCTTTTCAGATCTGAAAATATTAATTAACCAATATTTTCCTATTTTTTTTCAACTAAACAAACGGAAAAAATGTAAATAAATAAAAAAATTAATTATTAAAAGAATAAATAATAAATAGAGGAAAATAAATAAATAAATAAATACTTTCTAGTTAAGTATTAAATCATTGACTTTTTTGCTGGAACTAGTGAAAGTGAGTAAAGGAAATGGTTCCAAATCCTCCTCTTCATCCACGATATTATTATTATTAGAGAGTGTAAATGCAGAAGTGAAATGAGGGGAGGATAGAGAGTATGGAAATAATCTTTCTAGTAATTTATTAAGACGTCTCTTTGTATTAGAATTCAATTTGTATATGTATAAAGTAGCGGATGGGTATAGACCTAAGGAATCTAAGGTTTTTAATTCATCTATCTTTGTAAAAGTTTTCTTATTAGGAATAGTAGATTTGAAGAGAAATGATTCATCATATTGAGATTTGTTATGTTTTCTACTATTTAAAAGTAGTGATCTAACATTATTTAAGTTTGTTGCAATGGGATCTAATTTCAATGTTAGTGTTTTGGAATCCAGTAATTTAATTCTTAAAGTACAAGTTCTTGGGGTATTGTTAATTATTTTATTAAATGGGGAGCTGTAGGAACGAAGAGTAATGGATTCTAATTTAAAATTCAAACTTTTAGTTAGAGTATCCCAACAATATTTTTTATTATCATATGGATGCAAAGTATTTATTATATTGTTATATTCTATAATAATCAACGAGTTGATGATTTCTTCATTACTAGTGAATGCACTGGGATACAATTTCTTAAACAGTTGAAAATCGGAAGAGTCATCCTTGATATTTAACCATATAGCATAACTCTTCAACTGTGTGAGGTATTCACTTTTAATCCATTGCGATAACCATGTGTCTTGGTTGTCATTGGTTATATTTATCACCAGTGGAAGATCTAGCTGTGTAGAGAGATAGATACCCTGTTGAAATTTGATATCTGAAAATAGTATATTATTGAGCATTGTAAGCAGGACGACAGTAACTATAAATCTTTGTCACAGACAAGTCACTCACAAACTACAAGACAAGATAACAGAGCAAGCACACCTAACACACAACTATATATGTATTCCTAACTTATCAGTCCGTAAGGATATGATCTACACAGCCACTACAGTAAAAATAGCTACCCAGGGAAAGAGACGCACATCACGGCCCAGGGCAAATCCACTCTAATTTAAGAACAAAAACTTCACCAACTCTCTAAAGGACAACAAGAACCACAAACTTTTTAAAGGCCAAAGAGATCAGCATCGGGGATCGCCGCCGATAGATCCGCCATGGTCTGTAGAGGTCCACAAGCAGCCTCTGCTAGGCTCTACGCTGCCTGGACGATGTAAGAGACACTGCTGGCGAAGATGTTGGGTATAATACACTCTTGATATCAAGAAGAGATCTTAAATAGCCTTGTCTAATCTTACTGTATCGACTGCAGATCTTGCTTACATTACTTATACTTATACTTGTCGTATTCACTTGTGAAAAAAAAAAGATGCTTAGTGGAAATGTTCTCTGGAAAGCTTACATGAAAATAAAGTTGAATAGAGATGCTCTCGAGCAACATATAATTGTGTAGACTGGGTAGAGTGCTGTGAGGAAAAGGAGAGAATCAGTAATGAGCCAGTGTCTCAATGCTAACGATGCTGGTAATACTAGTGATATAGATATACTAAATAACTTGCCGGTAATCAAGGATGTGGTCTTGGATGATACTATCGGACAAGGTTCCTTCGGTTGTATAAAGAGTGCCCATATAAAGAATAATAAAGATATTATTATTGCTGTTAAATTTATTCATATTCCTACATATAAATCAAAGTGTATCGGTATCAAAGATGATGATATTATTCAAGAAGTTCTTTTACATTCAAAGGTTTCTAACCATCCAAATATTCTAAGACTCATAGATTGTAATTTTTCTGATGATAATCAATTTTTATGGATTATCTTAGAGATGGCTGATGGGGGAGATTTATTCGATAAGATTGAACCAGATATTGGCGTGGATACAGAAATAGCTAAATTTTATTTTCAACAATTAGTTAGTGCAATTGATTATCTTCATAATAAATGTATGATAGCTCATAGAGATATCAAACCCGAGAATATCTTACTCGATAAGAATGGTAATTTAAAACTTGCTGATTTCGGTTTAGCTTCAAAATTTTTAAGAAATGATGGTACTTTAAAACCATCAAATGATAAGAGAGGGTCTCCTCCATATATGGCTCCAGAGATAATGTCATTAGAATCAAGTTATCTACCACATCTAACTGATATATGGTCTATAGGTATACTTATATTTGTATTATTAACTGGTGAAATTCCTTGGCAATTACCATCGATAGAAGATCCAAATTTTAATAAATTTATGCAAAATAATGGGAATTTAAATATTGAATCTGGTTGGTCTCGAATTCAATTAGATCATCTAAACCTCCTAAGAAAAATTTTACAACCAATTCCATCAAATAGACCTTCAATAGATAATCTTATGAAACATCCTTGGTTTATAAATAAATCAATTTTCGCTAATGAAAAGGGTCTCTGTAATAATCCAAATTTATTATATCAAAAATTATTATCAAATTTAAAAGTCTCTTTAAATAATAATGATGATACTAATATTCACAATAATATAATCTCTTCAACACAACCTATAAATAATCAATTCGCTGAGATTCAATACGATTCATTGAATATGATCAATAATGATATTATTCCAAGTACTCAATTTCATCATAGTATCAAACCTACTACTGCTACTACTACCACTACAAATAATAACAATAATAATTTCACAATGACTCAAGCTCTATCCAAATGGAATGATTATATTAGTTCTGATATTGCAACACTACAATTTGTCAATAATAATCGCAATAACAATTCAAATTTTTTAAGTGATAAATTTCTTTTTAATCCTAATAAATTAACAAAATTCTATACAATAGATCCCATGGAATCCGTTTTACCAATATTAGAGAATGCATTAATTTTATCTGCAATAAATATCAAATCTAATCTATACAAAAATTTTATTGCTATAGATAATGAAAAGCCTTTGTTTCCATTGGTTATTAATGTCAGAACTCATGATAGAAGAGGTGCAAAATTATTAGGTATCATTTCAATTTCAATCGTAAAGGAAGATTTAAAATTAATTAGTTTCCAAAGAAAAATTGGTGATCCATTGGAATGGAGAAGATTATTCAAAAAAATTGCATCTTATTGTAGAAATATTATATTAATACCACAATAATCCACATATAAAGTATATTTACATATTATTAAAATTTTTAGTTTATTCCTCAACTTTAAATTACATTATTCAATCTGAGTAATGCTCTAACTTCATTAAAAAATCCAACATCTCTATACGTAAATTTCTTTTTTCCTCCATGGATAATTCTTCTAAGTCTCTTCCATTAAAATTACGTAATTTACCAACTAGTTTTCTTGTTTTCCTAGTTGGAAAATGGGACCTTAATGAATCATTCGAATTATCAGTACTCTCTCCTTCATCTTGTTCATTATTTATCATCGATTCATTCATATAACTACCATTCTTACCTTCTTCCTCTTGTTTAGATTCGAAATTTTTAATGGGCTCCCTAGTGGTGCTTTTCACTTTCGAAGAATTGAATATCGGAATTCGAATAGATGATGATTTTGTATCTTTTTCAAGAATTTCTTCTGATAAAACCTCCACAATCTCATCTCCTGTCTTATTATGTTTTTCTCCATTTTGAATATCCTTTACTTCTTTCTCCATCTCTTGTAAGAAATCATCATCATCAGAATTGACTACTGCTGGTAAGAAATCCTTATTCTTACGGTCTTCTTCCTGGTTTTTCGTACAAGAGCTAGCATCATCTTTATCAGCATTATCTTTCTGCTGAATTAGTTCGGTAGTTTCAGAGACAATACTTCCACCATCAATAATAGGCCTCTCTTTATCCTCTTTTTGATTTCCAAAGGCATAATTTTCTTGTTCTTTATTATTACTTATTTCTTCAGTTCCAGGCAATTGGGTGGCTTTAGAATTATCACCTTCTTCAGCATTTTCTACAGTCTGTGAAACAGAGTTTTGTTCGATATTATTACTTGAGTTATCAGTTTTAGGTAGTTCAGGGGATTTTTCCAACTTGACAATGAATCTCCCGGGGGATACAGTGTGGTTAGGCTCAGCATTCCTAAAACTATTGTTATCAGTAGCATTTTTATCGCCTTTGTCATTCTGTACACTTTCAGTAGCTCGATCATCTTCCATGGATGATTCATCATCAAGTATTTCTATTACAACTTCTTTCATATTTTGATTTACATTGATTGCTGATATTACATTTTCATTATCATCATATAGAAAGTTTTTCGATTTTACTTCTTCATTTACATGTTCAAAAGAAGCAATAGGCTCTTGTGTGCTTGGATTACTTGCTGGTATCAAAGAGGACAATAAAAGCATATTACCATTGCTTTCAGGAGCATAAGATCCAATTTGGCTTAATGTGATTTGTTTATTTAATTGACCAGCAGGTAATTGTGAACTGGTTTCTACCCCATACTTGGTAGATTCGGTAATTCCATTGTAAAGTTGTTCACCATTATTTAGCATATTGCTTACAGAGTGTGCTTTAGCTTCATGTTCTTGATTTATACCCACTTCTTCTTGAACATCATTTTTAGAACTTATCACGAAAGAGTCAATTATTTGATTAGGTATGTTGAAGGACGTTGATGTATTAGTTTGACTGTTATCAATTTTATTTGTATGTGTTGTATCAACTTGAGAATTTGTAATGTTTTCTCTAGTAGTAACTACAGTATTTTCATTTAGTAACGAAGTGATAGTTCCACTTTTTGAAATTTCTGTAGTATGAGGAATGGCTGGCACAAAGATATCAGTAGCTTCATCAGAAGGGCTTTCAAATTGTTTATTATCTGTAGGATCATTATTACTTGTCTTATCATTTTCATGATCGTTTTCCTTAACAGTCGGATCTACTAATTGAAATAGTATATTGATGTCAGTAACATCATCGACCCATTCGTAAAGACTCTCGGTAAAGATTGCAATCCGAGCATTAGGTGCTAGCGTTGCAACTAAACTATCTAGTCGAGTTTTCATTAAATGATGATTTGTAATAAGCCTACCAAGTGTTCTAAAATATAGGCCACTTTTTCCTTCTAAAAGAAACGAAAATTCAGTAACTAATACCTTAAATATCTCGTCATTTTCTTGTGACACCACTTGTACTAAGCTTTCAAATAAATGATATACGTTTTCTATCCGATTATCATTCATTAATTTCTCAAAATTGGAAAAGGATGGTACAATATTACTATGCATAATCCTCAACCAACGATTATTTTTTAAACCGATTAGTTTAGTCAAAGTTTCTATGGCAGTATTCTCATTCTTAGAAAGTAGTTGGTTTTCAAATGCCTTGATGATCGCTAATTTAAACTCATCACACTTGTCAGCAGCCATTAGAAGGTTATTGATTTCGAATTCAGGAAAATCATTATCTTTTACTCTATGTAGCAGAGTGTTAGCAAAGCCAATATCATTATGAGAAAGGCACTGTTGCAATAGCTCATCAGCGTCATGCCATCTGCAATTGGATACTATTTTATCTGCTACGCGTTCAAACAAAGCCTTTCTTCTATGAATAAACTCATAATTTAATTCCTCCAGAAAGAAGACTGAAAACATAACATCTCGATGAATGTTTAAAATAAGTGCTCCTTCCAAATCCCATGCTCCCTCTGCTATAACAAATTTGATATCGTTGGATAAGCTTTCAATATTCTCTAATACAAAGTTTAGATTGTTAGTAGTCAAATATTTCCTCTTCATCAAGAATGAGCTAACTGCCTCATCGCATAGAATACTACTAGAGCTCCCGATTAGTCTGCTTATAATTTCATGTTGGCCATATAATTGGAAAATATCTAAAGCATCCTTTAGTAAATACCTTTTTTCCGTTAGTATTTTCCTGAAGGACTTTACAATTCTATCCAATAACTTATTATCTCTTTTCTGGCACACAATTTTGAAAAAAATCTTAATTGAACCATCATCCCAAGTATCTACTTGAAATATTTCAAAGATATCAATATCAAACTCCCATTCAAACCAAAATTGCAAAATATTCTGAAGTATTTCTTCCGTATGGATAACATTGACTATATTTACTAGACTCTTTAGTTCAGAGGGTGAAATTGTAGGAGTAAGATGCGCTGTTCTGATCCAATCAAAGACATATGCCCTAACACTTTCATCCTTGATCTGAACGATGCTTTCGAATATAATAAATTCGGGCATTTTACCTCCCATAGCTACCAAAACTTCTTTTATAAATGTTAGAACCGTATCATTTCTCCCTTCTACCTCCCATTGGTTGAAAAGCGTTCCAAATCTAACTATATATTGTGAAAGTATAGTATTGGCTTGACTAGAAAAGATGAGATGCTGAAATTTTATCACTAAGTTTAAAGACAATTCGTTAAATAATTTGTTTCTCTTTTCTGTAGCCTTTTCTACTTCACGATAAATTAGTGTTTCAAATTGTAAGAAAAATGCTCTATCTTGAAGCATCTCTGGTAGTTTAGTTAGCAAAGACAGCAGTAACCCACGTGAAGATAAGGAGTCAAAATTGCAGTCCAGTAACTTCGAGGAGAAAGAGAAAATATTAATATAGGACTCATTTATGATTGTGTCAGGTAATGCGCATATATCGTACAGGTCTATCGAATGGGTACTGACTATCTTAGCAGGTAAAGGTTTCTCGAATACGCGTTTAGGTTCTCGACCTAATTGGTCATTGATGCCTCCGTTTCTGTATTTCAAACCATCTAATAAACAAGTAATAAGATCAAGCATCCTCTTTCTTATTACAAGACTACTTGTCCATTCTAATAGCTGCTCATATATAGGAAGTATTAAGTGGTTCCATAATATGGCAAATAGTGATACGTTATCTCTATGGATGTTAGCAAAAGCAGATGTCATATACGTGATCTCATCTAATACAAATAAGAGGCCGTTCTTCATACTTCTCGTGTCTGGTTTGGTCATTGCTAACTTAAAAAGTCTCTGGAGAATCGTAAAAATTTTGGTATTTAGAGTATGATTGGTTGGATGCAAGCATGAACATACGTGATATATAAGAATTCGCGATCCTTTCAAAGAAGTAAGAACCAACTGTCCATTGGTCGATTTGAGACATTTTGAGATTAGGTCCAACCAGCTATCCACTTCTTCGAGGTCCCTAAGTTTGATGAGATTTTCGTATTTATTATATATTAACCCAACAAAAGCAACCCATAGGTCGATTCCCAATTTGTGTCTTTTCTCAGTAAATATCAGCACTTTAATATGCTCCCTTAAGACTTCACCTAACGTCTTGGAAGAAATATCAAAATCATCTTTTGTACAAACTTTAAAATCAGTAGGGAAGGTGTGGGGAAGGGCGTCTAAGGCTCTGGTTTCCTCGATGAGAATATACAAATCGTGATTTTTGTCTGTCAAATCCAAAGATATTCTCAACACTTCTAAAAGAAGAGCGGCTATTGACGCAGTATTTTTCTTCTTTTTGTTTGAACTATCTAATAACAGCCTTGATATTATTTCGTTCGGTAGCCAAGATCTAATACTGTGAATCATATCCTCTGGAAATTTTTTAAGAAAACGACTAATTAGTGTGAGTTTTTCAGACACAAGGTTGGCGCTGTTAAATTCTTTTATTTTAGGTAATGTGGAAATGAGAATGTTTACTGTCTCTTTAGCCAGGTAATTAGATGCAAAATTTTCTTCTTTTAATAGAGTAAGGTGAGCTAATACCATAGCTTTGCTAACATTTGTATGATTTAAGACGTAAATTGAGTGATGATAAATTTCGGTTATATCCTCTATGAGAGTAGAGGTTTTTTGTATAAATTGGACCATTTTAAAGTTAGATAGTATGAAGCTGATAAATCTTAGAATTTGAACATAAAGTCTTCCGCTAAAAGGATCCTTTTTTGAATTTGTTGTAAGAAGTATATTTTTTTCAATATTCAGATGGTCTATTGAAAGGGGTATTAAGTCTTTCAAATTATCTATTATAATTGCAACTTTTTTGTCTACAAAAACTTTATTTGTACGACTGGATGTAATTGGGATAATATTATTAAATGTTGCGTAAACCTCGAATCTACGAGCCACGCAAAAAGGAGAATCATCTTGTAGTATGTTTAATCCACCTTCTATAATTTCTTTGAATTCCTTAACACCATTATTCTCAAGCAGGCTATGAATTTCTCCCTTTACCCAATACTTAGGATTTTTAGGTCCCACTACCTCTACAGCATTAATATGTGTATCTGTTTGATTATCTTGTCCATGATCCTTTCCACTTTTAAAAAAATTTTGTGTATTATTGTTGTCATTAGATGGTGAACCAGATGTATCATCGTTTTTGGGTCCATCTAATAATTTGTTCTCCTGATAATCTTTATTATCATTCTTATCCTGTACAAAAGTTAAACGCCCAGATGTCTTTTCTCCATAAGAAGAATGGCGTAATATAGGTTTTGGAAGACTTCCTGAGGTTATTATAGGAATGGGAGATGATTGTATATCATGTGTTTTGCGAGGCATTTCTAGTGTTTCTGCAAATGATACACTCTTTCTTATAGGTGACGAAGCACTTTCTTGAATTGATTTTTCATGAGCATCTAGTTCAGTGTTGATCTCGATTAAAGAAGTTGGTAAAACTTGTGTATATTTTGCAGTTTTATTTATGTTAGCGTCAATTTTACGTTTCTTCTTTTCTGGAGTTGTTTGATCATCATGTTCACCTGAAGCTCTGTCATTGTGTATTTTTGGATGCTTCTGAGCTTGTAGAGTTAGACTGTCAAGGGTTGGAAATAGATTTCTTTTAGCTCGTCTGTTTATGTGCCTGTTTATAGTATCTAATGCTTTTGTAATGCGACCCCCAATTGGAGTGTTCTCAGTATTTTCACCATGCATTGAAATTTATTTGATTTTAATTTAATCAATAATTTTGTTCACTAAAATCCTCTATATTGTTAATATCTTTAAACAAACGGGATGGATAATGCAAATATACAGCAATAACTGTATTCTTCTAGAGGTATATTTTAAAAATATTTATCCAGTTATGCTATATTTCCCTTATGAACAATAAAAAATATGAGTTATTTATCGAATATTGCAGAAAATTGAATAAATATTACACCTTTTATACAATCTATTCACTTACGTTTTAATGTAAACTACTTTCGAATCAAACTCATCACTAATTTCTTGATAGCACAGACGCGTCTCCATATTGTATATTACGCGAATATTTCGTTTACCCGACTTCTTAATTTGGTTATATAGTTAAGTTTTAAACAGGAAGCATTTAAGAAAGTGTCATTGGAACTTTGATTAGACACTTGAAAGGTAAGTAAAGTCTGTAGTGTGCATGTTGGTTATTGGATGGCTGAAGGAGATAAGAGTGTGCGTCGTTGCCAATTAAAAGTGGTATTTCTAGGAGATTCCTTTGTAGGCAAGACGTCAATAGTCAGTCGGATAAACACTAACGAGTTTCATAAGAATCATGCTACAATTGGTGCTGCTTTTACCACTAAAGTAATGAAACTAGTACCTGATAAAGAACTAAATATAGAGATATGGGACACGGCAGGTCAAGAAAGATACAGATCTTTGACTCCCATGTATTATAGGAATGCCGATGTTGCCGTTGTAGTGTTTGATATAACACAACCGCATACATTTAAACGAGCTCAACTTTGGATAGATGAATTGAAAACATATGTTTCTTCAGAGAGATCTGATAACATTGTAATTAGATTGGTTGCAAACAAGATCGACCTGATAAATAATGATAGTAATGCAAGAGATTTTGTAATTCCAGAAGGATTTAAAATTGATAATAGAGTCAGTGCGAAGAGTGGGGAAGGTATTCAAGAACTATTGAACGGTATAGTGGAGAATATACCTGATGAACGTTTTAAGTCGGAACCAGATACTACAACTTCTACAAACGTTAACTTGTCTAACTCTTCCACTGCTTGGCCTTTCCAAGAACAGACCGGTTGTACTTGTTAAACGTTGTTAGTGAAAATGGTTGGTAAGAAGGTGTACTATTTCGGTATTAGGATAGATGAACAATTCCTCTTTATACTAAGAAAAGCGTTATGAGTGGATATAAAGAAATTAGCACATCAAAGGTTCTACAGTAAAAGTTATCCTTCAAAGAAATACTTATCTAATAAGATTTAACCTTTAATTTATGTAGGATTTATAGCTCTCCAGGGACAGGAAACTGGCCAACCCAAGAATGGATCTCTTTAGCTAGTTGCTTAATCTCATTTGAAGTTTTAGAGAGTTCCTTAAAATTATTTATTTTGTCTTTACCCGATTTCAAAGTAGAATCTCCATGAGATAGCAATTCCTTTGATATGTCAATTGCTTGTTTCATATAATCGGCAACTTTTTCAAAGGCATCCTTATCGAAGCCTCTAGTTGTCATTGCAGGGGTTCCTACTCTTAATCCAGATGGGAACATAGCAGATTTGTCACCTGGAATAGTATTCTTATTAGCGGCAATATTCATATCTTGTAAGACAATTTCTAAACGTGCACCATCAATACCAGTCTTAGAGAGATCCAATAAAATCAAATGAGTATCAGTACCTTTTGAAACTAAATCAAAACCGCAATTTTGTAAGGCCTTTGCAAATTCTCTAGCGTTTTTCACAATCTTCTCTTGATATTCTTTAAATTCTGGTGTTGCTGCTTGTTTTAATGCTACTGATAAAGCAGATATAGTATGGTTATGTGGGCCACCTTGATGGCCTGGGAATACAGATGCATTAATTCTCTTTTCTAGATCGTAATATATGTCTTTTCCCTTCTCAGTTCTTCTCAATCCTTTCCTGAAAAATATCATGGCTCCTCTTGGGCCTCTTAATGATTTATGCGTAGTAGTAGTAACAATATCTGAGTACTCAAATGGGGAAGGTATGACATTTGCCGCTACCAATCCCGATATATGAGACATATCGCTCATTAAGTAAGAGTTACAGTTGGTAGAGATTCTCTTAAATCTTTCATAATCTAAAAGACGTGAGTACGCAGAGGTTCCAGCGACGATTACTTTTGGTTTGAATAATCTTGAAGTTAACTCTAATTGTTCATAATCAATCAACCCCGTTGTAGCATCTAATCTGTAGGGCATACTTTGAAAATATTTTGAAATGTAAGAGATAGGTTTCCCTGCGGTATTGCTATAACCATGTGATAAGTGGCCACCATCTGGCAAATCCAAACCCATTAACCTATCGCCTACATTCATTATTGCAGAATATACATATAGGTTAGCAGGAGCCCCGCTTAATGCTTGGACATTCACGCCCCACTTATCTGGGTCTAAATTATACAATTCCAAAGCACGTTTTTGACAGAGACTTTCGACTTTATCAATTATTTGATTACCACCATAATAACGAGCGCCTGGATAGCCTTCAGAATATTTATTTTGAAATTCTGAACCTAGCATATCCATAACCGCTTTTGAAGTGAAATTCTCAGAAGGTATCAGAGTTATTGAATGTTTCTGACGGAGTTTCTCCTCCTGTAGAAGGTTATATAACTCAGGATCAATATCCTGTACATGCTTAGAAAGAAGAAACTGAGTTTTTGTTGAAGATCCTGTTGGGGTAAAACTAGAGATGAGCCTATAACCGTTGGAGAAATAGAACGCATTCTTAAATTGCACTCTTGTGCTAACTAATAACGACATAACTTGCTTGGTGTGCAGTTACGACACGATAGAAACCAAGAAAAAGTAACTACCAGCATAAAGTATGTGTGTGTCTAATATAGCAATCGCTGTTGATAACAGTATTAAAGCTCCAACTCATCAGAACCGCCAAAAATTGCGATAAGAAAAGATCCGAAAGGGCGAAAGAATTTACATTGATTGCCCCTCTTAGCATTGTTGAAGTGATAAGATGTGGGAAATCATTTGTAACTATAGATAAGGATTCGTTGGCAATTGTAAAGTGAGAGTGTTAAACAATGGGAAGATTGATGAAGCTTACGTCTTTGACTCTGTTGTCAGGCTCTGTTGCGGCCTCTTATTACTTCTATTTTGTGCATAGGGAGGGATACTACTATAGAGGATCGTCTTGGAAAAGGGTAGAGGACAAAGTGGATGGTATATTGGATAAAGACAAGGATCCAGAATCCGTATTTGAAAAGAATATCTCAAGGTTAAAGGATAAGTCTGCTAGGACTATAACTGTAAGACCAATGAGCGAGACAATCAAAGACATGTGGAACGACCAGATCAGGACAAGTGTGGAGTGGATATACTCTCTGGGTAAGTCCTAAAGAATTATCAAGTATATAGAATCCTGTAAATATAATATCTAGCACTGTACTTTACCTAGAGTCTTCCTGTGGCATCAAGAAGAGAAGCATTAATAAAATTCCTTCAGAAACAGCCGCAAGAAAAAAAAAATGATTGATTAGTTTAAATTTTATTCGAAATGAAGTGACTTTGATAGTGTTTAAAGAGGTTTGGTATACACCACTCGGTATACATTGGAAATGGCTACTCAAGATAGACCCGATTCTCATATAGATTACAAAGATGCCATAGAATATTGGACCAATACACCTGCCACGGTGGATGGTGTGCTTGGTGGATATGGTGAAGAGACAATTGTACCTACTATTGATGTGCTTGGATCTACCCATTTTCTACGTAAATTAAAGTCTCGTATGGTTGTACACCCTGGTAATAAGAAATATGCGGTTGATATAGGAGCCGGTATAGGTAGAGTTACTAAGAATATGTTAGTGAAGCATGCAGAAGTCATCGACCTTGTTGAACCTGTCCAACCATTTTGCGAGCAGATGGAAGTAGAGTTAGCAGACTTGAAGAAAGAGGGAAAGATTGGAGAGATATACCAGATTGGTATGCAAGATTTTGTTCCAGAGACTGGTAAATATTGGCTTATTTGGTGTCAATGGTGTGTCGGACATCTACCTGATGAAGAGCTTATAAAATTTTTTGGCAGATGTATAAAAGGTTTACAACCAAACGGTACTATAATTGTAAAAGAGAATAACACACCTCATAACCAGGATGACTTCGACTCCACTGATTCGAGTGTCACTAGATCAGACTCCAAGTTTAAAGAACTGTTCAAAAAGAGCAGATTGAAGCTTATCGCAACGGACAGACAGAAGGGTTTGCCAGAAGAACTGTACCCAGTAAGAATGTACGCCCTCAAGCCTATGGATCTATGAACCATTCACATACAATATATTTATATATATATATATATTTAAATTTCTTTATTAGTTGAATTTTCCCGGGTAACAACTGAATTTCAATATGAAAATATCGAAAAAGTGATTTCCGCAATGTGCCAAATCAGAGTAAATAAATCACATCGACTGTGGACTTTGGGGCAAACACAAGAAGAGATTATCTGCTCGTGTGTATAGCAGGAATTATATTTAACTCTAAGCTTTAAATTGGGTACTATCGCAGAGTGCTCTTTGTAAAATTATAAAATATGTCTGAAATCGCTGAGAAAAGCGCTATGGATAACGATTCATTAATGATTCAAAAATCAGCACATTCAATTCAAACTGATGAAGGATCAAATCATAATAATGGATTTTTGGGTCATAAAAATTATAATAATGGGAAAGGCCTGTTGAAAAAGGATGAAATTATGAAGGTTTTAACTTCCGATATCGCTATCAATGCTCTTCTATTGAGGTTAAAGCAATCAATTCTAACTTGTGAGGAATTCACTAAATTTATAAGAAAAAAATCCGTTTTTGAAGAGGAACATACTCAGGAACTTAGTAAACAATACAAACATTTTTTTGTAGCTTCCTCTGGAACTTCTTCTTTGAAAAAAATGATACATGATATTCTGGAATTTGATGGTAAATTATCTCAAGTTAAAGGTAGCTACGTGAAAGCTCTACAAAAGATGTATGATGAAGTTAGTGCGTTATTGTTAACAATGACAAAAATGAGAAAATCAGTTAAAGAAAATAGCAGAAGATTAGAAAAAGATGTAATAGACTCTATTCATGCTGCTGAAAAAGCTCAAGGTCGTTACAATTCATTATGTCAAGATTATGAAAAAGTGAGAATGACTGATCCAACAAAGACAAAATTAACTCTAAGAGGATCCAAAACCACAAAAGAACAAGAAGAAGAATTATTGAGAAAAATTGATAGTGCTGATTTAGAATATAAACAAAAAGTCGATCACTCAAACTCTTTAAGGGATAATTTCATCACCAAGGAGAGACCAAAGATAGTGTCTGAGTTGAAGGATTTGATTCTCGAAATTGATACCGCTATGGCTATTCAAATTCAAAAATACACTATATGGACTGAAAATCTAATTTTGAATAGTGGTGTTACCATTTCTCCATTTGAAAAATCTAATAAATCAATGAAATCTATCGCTTCTTCTTCTGACAATGAAAGAGATCTATATTCATTTTTAAACAAATATAATGGGTCAAGTAAAAATAATTTATTAGTTAACAAAAATCTAATACCCGTTAATTACAAGAAACATCCATCAATGGCGAAATTCACAAATGTTGGTACTACGAATAAATCCCCACCAAAGTTTGCTGTTGATCCTTCTCGAAATTCAATACCAAAGAGAATGATTTCAACCCACAATTCTACTCCATTCGATTCCACGGCAGCATCAACAATGAACTCGCCAAGTGTAAACTCAATGGCTTCATCTACATTTACAACTAACATTGCTGCTGCCACACATCCGTCTAGTAATTCTTCTCCTATGCTTCTAAAAAATTCCAATTCAAATCCAATTTCATCACCCTACCCTTCATCGACTTCTAATACAACTGCAGCACATAATACAAATAAAGAAGACGATAAAATTTTCCAATCATTAGATCCTTCTAAACATAATAAGAGAATTGAAAGTATATCCGCTACTGTATTATCTGCTGATTCTGATAGACCGTTATCTCAAGTTCAAACCATTTCTACTATGCCACCAGGGATTAAGAGAAATTTCAAGACTTTCGGTGTGCCATTGGAAGGTTTGATAGAATATGAACAGGATATGGTTCCAGCTATAGTACGTCAATGTATATACGTAATAGATCAATATGGTCTAAGTCTAGAAGGAATTTATAGAAAATCTGCTAACGTACTAGATGTGAGCAAACTAAAGGAAGAAATAGATAAAGATCCATCTAATGTGTCAATGATTTTACCTCCTAGGAATCGCTCGGAGTCAGATATATATTTAGTTGGTTCATTATTAAAAGCGTTCTTTGCTTCCCTTCCAGATCCCTTATTACCACGTCAAATAATGCCTGAACTCCAAGCGTGTGTTGCAATTGAGGATTTGAAAACAAGGAAGGATTTCATGCATGGTTTGATATATAAACTACCCGATGCTCAATATTGGACATTAAGATCCTTATTGTTTCATTTGAAACGAGTCCAAGCTGCAGAAGAATCTAATCGAATGAATTTGAAATCACTCTGTATCATATGGGGTCCTACTATAATCCCATCAAATGATGATGATGTTAATGATGTCAACTATCAGATATTAGCAATGGAGACATTGATGGAAGTTGCTGACCAGGCGTTTGAACCGGAGTAAGCTTTCCCTGATAACTGAAAACAAAGAAAATGTAGTAAAAGGAAGGGAATAAAAAATGACCTACTACTCTCTTGGACTTTAAAGACTCTTCGAATGATAAAACAGTACACTCTGCCTGTTATAAAAAAAATGCTATGTGGTATCATTTGTATTTTTGTGTTTGTTTTTATATAAAAACATATATGGATGTATGGATGTATGTATGTATAAATCATGGATATTAACATAAAAAACATTATAACCGTAGCATACCAAAATTATATGCTTCCGTTGGAACTTTAAAACTATTGTTGAAGCTAATTATATTATCCTTTCTCACCAAGATTTGAGATTTTAATAATGAGTTTAATCCATTGATAAAAATCTTTTCAGATTTTAAATCAATTCCAAGAAAGTTTCTCAGATCATGCTCTGTAAAAATGTCCCGGTCATTAAAGCACATTAAGATAGACGCATTAGTCATTGGTAATCTTAAAATAATAGATTCGTTATTCTTGTCCATGAAGTTACTAGTTAAATCAACAATATGAATAGCAGACTTCACAGGAACTACTTTCCTTTGCTGTAGTAAATTTTTCTTCTGAATTTTCCATTCTTCTTGTGCTTCATTATTTATCCATATAGGGTCATTATTATTCATTTTAAAATGGAAGTCAGAATGATCTAGAAAAACACAAGAAAATTCAATGCCATTTGATAGTACTTCAGGATGTGTCAATGAATCCTCTGCAACATTTAGTATTTTTAAAATTGATTTGTTGATCTTTTTTGGTAAAGAAGAATACAATTTTTTCTCAAAGTTACCAGTGTTATTGTAGTATTCCCAATAATCAGCATTATATTTGATTATCCTTTTAATTAGTAATGGTAGATAATATAGCTGGATAAACTTCGGCAATTCTAGGGTGTAATTCAATACTAAGGACAAAACAGAGTTGATAAAACGTTCGTCCTTTAAGGGTACTGGCTGTTTAAATTTGATATTGTCGGATAGTTTGAACACTTTGGGTAACAGTTTTATCAAGTGGTGATGAAAATCACTTATATCAGATATTCCCCTTTTAAAATCCCCTCTTAAAGTTTCTCTGAGGATATTGTTTGGAGGTTGTATCGTTTCAAAAGAGTCAGAAATATCAATTAACTTGAATACAGGGTCCCAATTTCCGTTAATGTATCTAACCTTTCTACTTTCAAGGAAAGTTCGTCTAAATGGCTCTACAATGTTCAATTCTTCCAGAATATATTGAATTTCAGTCAGCACTGCACTTGTTAATTTGGTATCTTCCATAACTTTAACAATATAGTGTACGTTGTTGAAAAGCATTTTGATGTCTCTCACTCTGAGATCCTCTGTAATGTTTTCACCAAATATACTGTAGAGCTGAAAACATTTGGCTAGTATTTCAAATATATTACACGGAAGTGATAGCTTGTTTGTCTGGATTCCATCTATGAGAGTAGGTAAATAACTACAACAATATTCAAATATATCATTTAGGCTTCTACTTCCGAATGATTGTTTATCCTTTAGAGACGCAACTATTTTAGCAATTTCACTGAAGTTATCGGCACCTTCCTTAATGAATTGGTTAATACCTTCCTTCAAAAATGAAATTAAGTCAAAAGAAGGACTGGAAAAACATACGTTTTTTATGGTAAAATCATATTCCTCTTTCAGTTTAAGTCGTTTCGTGGTAGATCGCTCAAGAAGTAACAGATTCTCCTGTAATAATGTCAATAAATATTCTGCTTTTGTGACGACTAAAAATAATGCATTTAGATCCTTAACATCAAGTAATTCATTTTTAAGAAACTTCTTATATTCTTTATTCAGAATTTTTCTCAGTGATTTTCTAGCCTTGCTATTTTCCAAGCATTGAGTGGCCACTATATACAGCTGCTTGATCAATTTCTTTTGAATGAGCCCACTTTCCTTAAATATTTTCCTGGTAATGTTTCTGTATAATTTAGTTATTTCATCCTCATGACTATCCATTTAGAAGGTCCATTGTCGTTGTTATGTGAAAAGGGTAGGTTAAATACTGTATACTATATTAAATATGGATACCTCATAAACTTATCGCCTACTGCGAGGTTGTTTTTTTTTCGACGTGAAAATTTTATCAATAAAGTATCAATAGCCATTCAATTCCTATAAGGAAAATGCCAGAAAGAGTTGCTGTGGTCGAAAGCATAGAGGCTAAAAAATGAAATCTAGCACTCCAAATGAAGCAGAGATTCTTGCTGAAAAGTTCAAAAAGCAAGGCCATTTTGATAAATATAAGCTGGATATTTTAACTACTAATTTGCAAAACGAAGATACCTCCAATCCCGGCCAAACATTTGAGAATGCAATCAGAGACAAAGTCATCGCTGCAGTGAAAGACATGGTATCCAAGGATGAGAATTTAGTGTTCAAAAACAGGGGGACTACTAGTGCTCTTATTGAATCCAAAGTTTTCAAGGATGGCTATCAGGTACTGAATGAAGGTAAGGATGGTATCGATTTAGAGAAGTTCATTGAAGAGAATTTGAATAATTATCAGTTGGTAGACTCCATTAAAAGCATCTTGCAAGATCTTGTAGATGAGACAACTGGAGAAAGTGGGAAATGAAATTAAAGCGAGTAATGAATTTTCTTTGAATGGCTCGTTAAACGAAACCAAATTGCTACTTTCACTGCAAACAGTACAATTTATAATAAGAGGGATAGCTCAATGCGTAGAAGGGTTCCATTCTATGTGCCAGACGTCGACCTTTTGGAGTTAATGAGAGCTGCCGTTTTCTTCATGCCAAAATTTTTGTTTACAAACAAAGCCGTAAATATTTATTTTTCTCTCGATGATGCTGAGAAAAGTGCGTAGGAAGGCTGACTTAACTAACTCATGAATAAACTGACTCGCGGCTAAGAGACATGATATTGCAGGCTCAAAAGGTGCAGGAAGTTGTGGAGCAGTACGATATGTCGGGTGTTTGGCCCTTTTTAGGATATTCTGAATTCTGGACTTAGTTTGCATGAAAAGAAGGAACTTTTAAAAAGGTTGTATGATAACCATGGTTATAGAGGTAATATAACGAATGAAGTCAAATCATTTTTGGAAAGAGTATTTGCTAAGAAGCAGTGGTTAACTAAGGAAGAGAGAGAACTAGTTGCTATGAAGTGTGGAATTAGTCCTTTGCAAGTTAGAATATGGGTATGTATTATTGAGTTAGATATTTTTGTGGGTTGTATACTAACACTGTGTAGTTTATAAATAAAAGATCTAGGAACAAGTGACAAAATAATGGAATTGTAAACTAGGAGGAGCAGTCCAGAAAAAAGAAGGAATAGTAATCTAGTATTGTTTTATTATTCGTTATTCGTTTATTCTTCTTCGTCTTTTTTCTTCTTCTTTCTTCTTTCTTTCTTCCTCTATTACTTCCTTCCTTTGCTTTGTGCTTTTGACGCGGTAGTTTGTTCACAAACTTTACTGCCACAATAATTATCCCAAGTATGGCACAGTTCTTGGTTTT
>JAJLXZ010000010.1:0-24746 GCA_030571575.1 Kazachstania viticola
GAAGACATATCTATTGTAGTATGATTACAAATGTATTAAACTATTGGCTTGTTGGACTTACCTATACAATAAATCCTTTTATATATATATATATATATTACAAAGGTTCTTATTATCTTGTATGTTCTACTTGATGCAACTCGATAATGTTGTGACAGTGTCTCGAAGACGCACAACATGAAAAAGTGAAAAACTTTTTCTCGCGTCACATATCTTAATGACACAAATTAATTTATGGAAGAATAATGTCATAAGTATTTCCTAATGAGGAAATAATTTCTTGGAATAGTAGAATTAGATAATAGCATTAATCAAATGCATATTTAAACTAACAATGGAATAACACTCCGTAGATGGTGTTATTTCTGACACTTACTCTAAACTAGCTATAGGCCTATAGGCATCTACTAGCAACTAGGAAGACGCAATCTCATGTTATAGGATTCGACATTTATAAATAACCAGTGTTTTTTGTAGTTCATAAAATTATAAGCGGATTTAGCTCAGTTGGGAGAGCGCCAGACTGAAGATTTAACTTCGGTCAAACATTAAGATATCTGGAGGTCCTGTGTTCGATCCACAGAATTCGCATTTCTTTTTTGTCAGTCTGCTATGAATAATAAAGATCAATATTTCTGTATGCCAA
The DNA here is from genome assembly GCA_030571575.1 of Kazachstania viticola. Taxonomy (NCBI): domain Eukaryota; kingdom Fungi; phylum Ascomycota; class Saccharomycetes; order Saccharomycetales; family Saccharomycetaceae; genus Kazachstania; species Kazachstania viticola. Next base: position 647 of record JAJLXZ010000010.1, read on the forward strand.
GTATTTTAGATTATGTTAGATCATGCAGGTCTAATTGATTAATTAAAAAAAAAAAGTTTATGAATTATGAATATATTATATTATATACTAACATAACATCATTAGATAAAACCTTGTAAATCTCAGCTTGTACAGATAAATTTATGCCTTTATAATGCATGCCTTCTTATCAGATTCTCTTACTATGACGATATCATGAACAGATTCTTCATGACATCTCTTCCGGCTTGAATGATCGATACTATTAGATACTTTAAATAATTTCGATTTCCATACTAGAAGTATATCTTCTTTAATCATGAGATTGTATTTTAATTTAGTTAAGCACCATCTTTCCATATCTGAAAGGTCTTTCTTTTTTAATCCAGTAATAGATGCCCAGGTAGATAAAGAGAAGGTGCTATCATTTAAGAATTTATGACTGATAATCAAACAAATTAAAAAGATTCTCTTTGCACACATGGCGAATTCTGGAATCTTTAAGAGGAAATCATTATCAGTGTATAACTTATTGAAATAAAAGGATGCTAGAATGGATACTTCATCATTACATTCGGATCTTTTTAAGATTTCACTAATGAATGGCATGATAGCTTTAATTGAATTATTGATCTTTTTATTAGATAATTTTGATGTTAAACTAGATAATAATCCGGTAATGCTATTGACTATGTCATTTGATGAGTATGATTTATGAATATTTTTTGGGGATGCAATATGCCGTCTCAATTCATATGGAGGGGTTTGATATGCAAAATGAGATTTGAAATCTTGTGATAACGCAATCATAGATTCATTAGTTTCTGGGGTAATATCTTGCATTTTCAATTTAAAGATAAAAATAGGAGAGGAAACTTTTTATTGAATATTTAAAATTTGATAATATCTTTATTTTATTTTATTTTTATTTTTATTTTTATTTTTTTATTTCACTAGTTCTAAAAGCACAATAATATCAGTATATTATATTATTTTGCTTATTTTTTTCAACTGTATTCTCCATTTGTTGTAATTAAACAAAGAAGAACATGATGTCTTAACAAATGAAGTACTTGATGTATATAAACTTTCCACAAAAATAAAATAACAGTTTTATTACAAAAAAAAAAATAGGGTATTGAATCAGTCAAACAGAGTTTTCAATTTTTATTGTTTTTAAATAAAAGGTTTTGGGGGTAGGGAGGATGCTTTTAAATAGAAAATTATGAAAGGAATAACCCCAACTCACAATTTCTCTATTGCTGAAGAGTTCAGTTAGAGAAAATAAAGAAAATAATGAACAAAGAAACTCGGGATTCCAATAAATGGATATTCCAAATCCTTTACACATTTATAGCAGGCAGTTTCAAGAACTTATCAAAACTTTTGGAAAAGTCACAGAGGCTTCGAGAAGCGATGACACATATTTGGGGCTGAGAAACGGCCGTAGAAATCGCTCAAGATAAGCTTCTTTTCCTGGCAAAAAAGAAATGGCAAAGTGGGACAACGTTACCCTGTTGGTGAGTCAACGCACAGAAAATGTCGCAGGAACCGAAGATGTGAGTAATATATTACTATCTGGTTCAAGAGAAAGAAGAGTAGTCTTGTGATAAGCAAAGAAATTACTATACAATGTGTGTGTCTATGTATGTATACATGGGTTAAGGGGCGAGGGAGGATATAGTAGATATGTATGCTTGAAGTTTTACTGTCCTATACCGGGCTGACTCAACTTTGGTGCATAGGCTATCTCGCTTGGTAGCTGGAAGCTAACACAGAACATGGGTTTGGTTGGTGATACCTTACGCACTAGATGGAAGTTTAACTGGTCACATGGTAGCACTTCTGATGTTGTATGTAAGGACTCCAATATCCTTCTATGCACTCTAGAGTGTAATTCTTCCATTGAAGGCTCTTCGTCATTTCCATACTTCTCAAAACAATGCACATGTATTAAGGGCATTTTCTTATCTTTTGAATCAGACGATATGTACAACCCGACAAAATTACCTAGGAAATCAATAGCACTATCTGGTAAATTCATAACATAGTGACTAATTTCATTAGGGATAGTAACGTCCTTAAACTGTGGTCTAAATCTCTCTTCTTGTGACTTTAATTCGTCCACTTTTGGTTGATCATCGTTCTTCTTGTGTCTCTTTCTATTACCCTTTAGCTGTATATGTATCTTACCATTTTCGTGCTCATTTATGAGTTGAATTAGTAAATCAGGAGATTTTTGAATAAACTCAGCACCATCTAGATTAAAAGGTTTCACAAACTGTCCAGCCTTACTGTTCACAATATTTTCCTCCAAGTATTTATAACTTTCAGGATTCAGATCATTAGCTAGGACAATAACTTCCTTTTTACCGGCTGGTACAGCAAATGGACCAACACCAGCGAAAACATCACAAACTACTTCTCCAGCTTTGAAATATTGACTTACTAATCTATCATGTTCAGTATGCAATCTTGAATTCCAGTAAACTTTACTGAAATCAAATTTAAAGGTACAGTTAGATTCCCTTTGTTCTACAATCAAATTATTGTCTCTACCAGCAATTACCTTCATTGGAAAAGTCCGGAATTTAGTGGCAATAGAACTGACCTTGTCAACAACACATTCGATCTTGTTATTTTTATCGAGGATTACTTGACCAATAAGTGAATCATATGGTTTGAATTCTTTTCGTAGATTTAAATGGGCAATGTGTCCCGTGATTGTAAACCCAGTTGGAATTTCATCTAAGTATTGTTCTGGTAACACTGCTCGTAGTATATCCTCAGCTTTCCAAAAATTATAATCTAAAACATAGTCATAAGGTAATATTTCTGCATTATTAGCCTTTAAAAATTCTAGCGCCTCTTTGGAGAGTTTGGTTTCAACTTCTTCTACATTCTGAATACTGTCAGTCAATAAAATTCCTTTAGTTATAATTCCATTATCGCAAGCCAATGTCTTTTTAGCATCTGGTTTTTCGACTTCATTTAATTTTATAACGTGAGGAATTCTTGGTATACGCAAAATATAGTCCTTATATGTCTTTGAGAAAATGCTAATATTTCTAGGATCAGAAAACTTGACAACACATAATGGGAGTTTAGTTATGAAGAATGACCTATCTAAGGTCTTCATCTCTCTGTTTACAGGTGGTTCGTATTTCAATGACATGGTTCTATATTGTAAAGCAGAGCGAATTAAGCAATTAGCTTTCTTAAGCATATACTATCAACAGCAGTTGTTGATAGACTTCCCAAAGTGAGTATGTGTTGAAAGGCCAAAGGTATTAATTCACCCTTTTGATCTTCAATTAGCTTAGTCTATTTGTACTCGATGAGTTCAAAAAATTTTCAGTCTGCCGCGCTAAGAATATTGTTCTACGCCCGCTTCATATGTAAAGATATATTATTGGCATATATCAAAACTACGCTGGAATTCCGTCCTTATATGTATTTACAAGAATATACTTATTAGTACCATACATTGGTAGCTCTTATTTTGATCGTTTCGCCTCGCTAAACGTTTTTATTTTATCTTCTAAGCTAGATTTAATGTATTTCTCATAGAACCCAAGCTCGTTCTTCTTTTTACTGTCACTTTTCCTCTTAGCAATGATGCACCAAGTTGTACCCATATGATATCTCTTCTCTTCAACAATATCTAATCCTGAATCGTCTAGAATTTCACCAATATCTAAGTTCCATCTACAACCCCATGTACTCAAACGCTTAACAGCTCTTTTATCTAACAATTGATTCACAACTTCAAAAGTACCCCTTCCATGTTCTAATAAAATAATTCTTCCACCTGGTTTTAATAGCTCTGAAAAATTCTGTAAAGATTTAACAGGATCTTCTTCAGAACATATTCCAAATGCCTCCACAATAGTATCATATTTCATGACCCCATTCTGCTTCTCATTATGCTCCTCGAAATTATTTTGAGCCATTTCAATCAACTTCTCAGATTTTCCAACTACGAATGCTGCTTTCTTATACCAAGGGAACTTTTCTCTAAATTTTTCTCGAGCAATTTCTAACATTGGCCTTGATGGATCTAAGTAGGTGATTGAGCTTATTAATTTCGGGTCTAAATATTTAATATTTCTACCTGTACCACATGCTACTTCAAGTACGTCACCTGTGCAATGTCTCATGAGCCATTTACGACGTCTTCCAAGTCCTATTATCCTTTCCTCAAAATTTATCTCTTTATCATAATTTTCAGCTTTCTTATCGTAAAATGAGGTTGTATCTACTGCTGGTAGTATACTTTTGTTTATTTTATTTTCATCGGTACTATCTAAAGTAATCTCATCAAGATTGGCGGTTTCATCCTTATCTAATATATTCTTATATTGTTCTAACTTTACGGAGTCTCGGGTCCTCAATTTGTTATGAAATTTCTTGATCTGTAACGTTTCATATTCGTTCAATCCTTGTTTTGATTCTTTTTCTAATAATGCCTTTAGCTCCTTATCTCTGAGATATAATTTTCTCATGAAGTAACCTCCATATAACAAGAAAAGAAAGTACGCACCAATTAATATTTTGGTCATTTTTTTGTTGAATTCATGGGTACTAAAATATGCACCCCATCTAATAACCCAATTTTCAGAATTTAGACGTTGTTGGAACTCCTCTTGTCTTAATTCTTCCTTTGTAGCTGGTCTTTTCACTTTTCTGTTAGAATCTACGAACATCTTGGAGCGTAGAATCGGTGTAATACAAATACATCGTACCTTTGTTACTGCAATTGAATTAAATACTTTAATTGTATCTTTCTTAAAAGGTGACAGTTGCCTCAGAAACATATTGTGGTTTCTTCTCCTCAACTGAGTGTCTTTATGACATAGAGGATGTTTCTATATCTCATATTCTGTAAATACTTTGGGAGAAAAAAAATATAATCATATGTCCGAGGATGTCAAAAATAACAATAATACTAAAATCAAACTAGTATATTCATGAGGTATATAATACAAAAGGTCGTTTATTATCTGTTCTGGTCACACTAAGATATTATTTTATATTGCTTATATAGTCATCTATCAAATGAAGTAAAACAAAACATTTTTTTTTTCTGGTATAAGTATTGATCATAATTTGTCATTTCCTCTCTTACTTCAAAATCATTAGCTTCTTATTCAGTCTTGTTTCTTTTCAACTTTTTTGCCGTTAGCAAAAGTAGCAGCAACAATCAATGGGAATACAGTAGTAACGTCAGCATAAACCTTGACAGATTTTGCTTCAGCTTTAATCTTACCCCAAGAGACAGCTTCATCTGGTCTAGCGCCAGCATCAGAACCATCAAATTCTTGACCGGTGTTGATATAGACAGCATAGTCTGCACCATTTCTCATCAAACAAGCATTGGCAATATGATGTTTAATCAAACCACCACCCAATATTAACATACCGGCTCTGCTGGCTTCCATTGACATGGAGTTTATCTTACGAATATCAGCAACAATATCTAGTCTTAGTTGTTTTGGAGAAGCTTTGAAGGTGTGGAAGAATAGCATATCACCAATTGAACCATCGGTAATAGCTGGACAGAAAATAGGAATTTTATTTTTGTGAGCCCAGTAAATGACAGAAGTTTCATCATTAATCTCTTTACCTAATCTATCAATTAATTTAGATGGAGTCCAAATTGGAGAATCGACATCTTGGTTAGCATCCAAGGCGGAAGCTCCATGCTTAGTGATGTATTCTTCTTGTTCTTCTAACATTTTATCTAAGACAGGAACAATCCATTCTTCAAATTTACAGTAATTATCGTTAGGCACCAAAAGATTACCAATTCTGTTCATACCTTCCTCTCTTAGCTTACTACCAGGTAAAGAAAATTCACCTAAATAAGTTGGGGCTAAACATTTGATGATATCTTCTTCAATACCACCAGCAGTGGCAACTAAAGCATCTACCATCTTATGTTGAACTAAAAATCTTAGAGTATCTCTTAAACCGGAACTAATCAAATTAGAAGTGTAACCCATGAAGATGGTAGTCTTTTGATAACCTTCGTCATCAAAACAACCTTTTCTTTCATGATCCTCTAATTCATCGGTATGCTTACCTCTCCATTCTCTCATATTATCAATGATATCACAGGCTTGACCTAAAGAACTAGCTTGAAAACCCATAGTCTTCATAGCGGCAATCAAATCGGTTGCCTTCATATCAACAGCGGAAGGTTTGGAATAATCGATACCTTCAACTTTGACAAAGTCATCTGGAACAGGCACGGATTGCTTTAAGACAGCATCCTGTAAGATATCAGGTAATTTTTCATTAATATTAGACATTATAAAATGGATTTGTCCTAAGTTTCAACGTAGGATCAATAATATTTCAAGAAAAAGCTCGGCTGTAAATACGAAGGCTGACTGTACTGATTGTACTCTAGTTTGAGATGTTTCTCTTATATAATGAAAAAGTTCAAATAAGCGAACAAAAAAAATCTCGAGAAATCACAAGATTTTGAAAAAATTGTCCTGCGCCTTTTCTTAGCGACTGTCAGGTAGAGATGACAGCAATTTCTTCAGTATCCTATATATCAATGAGGAGAGTACTAGAGATGAATTGGTGGAAAGATAACTTCAGTTCACTGTGTAGTTGAATAAAGGAAGGGTTGAAGTGCTGGCAGACAGAGAGGTGAAAGTGTATATAAGAAGCCGGGTGATTATGGCATAAGAGCCCTTTTCAGAGTTGAGACCTTCAATTTATTGCAATGACAAGTGCTATACAGTATGGGTAGAAGCGTTGTAGGATATTTGTGAAATGGAATTATATGGCAAAGGTAATGCTAATATCCTAGTTGGGCCGCCTGATGCGGGGGAACTCTTTAGGTGCTGTATCAGAAGCAGAATGTCGATCGATGAGAATAACGCTTATACAGTTGAAAATATAGAGTTTATCAGGAACGATATCATGCCGTTATTGGATGGAATACTGTGTCCTTTTGAGAAAGTAACCGTTTGTTTGGAAGAGCTACAACCAGTGTATTCCACCTTTGTGAATGATGGGGATGAGGATCCAGTACATAAGAAGATTATTACCATGAAAATGCCCAATTTAAAAAAGGATTATATGTCACTGATATATCAAGATCACATTACAAAAGTGTACACAAATGACAAAACTGCAATTCTTTTGGAAATGAAGCCAAAATGGCTACATAATCCGTATGAGTATTGTAGAAATTGTACGCATAACAAATATAAAAATAGAGACATTGATTATTGTTATTCACAACTAATTAACTATCCTAATGACATTTATGATATATTTGGGAAACACATACAAGAAACGGTGCCAAATGATTTTATTGAAATGTTGGCTACTTACTTTACAAAGGACACAAATATTTTCTATAGGTTGTACAATATTCAAAAAGGTCTATACGATAGCAATATTCTTGACATCAAAAGCAAAGAAGATGTATCGTTCAAATTATGTAAGTTAATGACATTTAGAGATGTCACTGTCTTTTTCGAATGGAACGATACTATGGTCAGTCCAAGCGAGCTAATAGTTAGGGTTATTGATGTGGATAAGAAACCCTTGAATAAGTGGCAACATTGGGTTAAAACAGACAATGATTTAATGTTGTTTGAAGGCAAAGTGTACCATTAAATAAATGGGGCATGCAATTAATATTCATTTGTAGTATTGCTATAAATGTAAGGATTCGTGATATCCCGAAATCGAGAAAAATGAAAAATGAATACTACAATATTTCCATAGCAACAAGTAAAATGGTAAAAGCTGAAGTGAGTGTACTTCAAGAGAATGACATCGACGTTACTATGGGTTCAAGGGGGAAAAGAGTTCAAAATCCAGTAGAATCACAGCGCTACCAGAATAAAAAGAATAAACCCGTCTCAAATGGTGGGCTTTTTGAGTATGCTTATATATCCGATTCAAGTGACGAAGAGAGCCCTGACAGTGACTATATGACAAATATTGAATGGGAAGATGTTTCCTTAGACAATGATATATTAGATAACTCTAAAGATTTGCATAATATTTCCATAGAATTTACAGATAAATCAAAGGAATCGAAGGAGCTACAGGAGACATTAACAGCTGAGAGAAGGGCAAAAATAAAGCATTTGAAAATGTTAAAGAATCTAAAATTTAGTATACACTTGATAATGATACCTTTTATGTTGAGTGTGCTAAGGACAAGGATATCCTGGTGCAATGATGAGAGGGCATGTAGACGATTAAGAAGATCTGTTCCAAAGCTTATCTACAAAAAATTTCAAAAGGTAAAGGATATGCCTCCTCAACAAAGAGAACAATCTTTAAGGACTCTTCTCTTGGGATTAGTTCATTGGTTTAGAAAGAATTATAGGATTAATAGTAATGGGTTTAGACAGAATTTTACTAGGCTTCAATATCTGACGCATACTAATAAGTGCGTCATGAAATCCACTTTATATGAAACAATCAGTAGTAAACCAGAACTTTACTATGGTAGTAGGCCCAAGATTTCTAATTTTGAAGATGTAAGAGAAATGATAAAAAAGAAAATGGCAAATCGAGATTTACTATGTATTTTCTTTCTCATAATGCTAAAAGAAATGCTTTCAATTGATACCAACATATCTCTAAATGTAAGATTATGCTTTGCGTTACCTTTGATGGACTATGATATGAATTGGAATAATGCCCAGAATGACAAGTTGGTTAAAGACAATACTAGTAGTGTATTAGACAAATTTGATAGTGAATTATTGCATCCAAATTTCTGGGTTGAATTATATGATAAAGATGATATATATATTATTGATCCAGTTGTATATATTCGTGATGATGAAATAGTAAAGAGAATTAAGAAGAATGAGTTCGTATCTTCTCTTAATTCTTCAAGTAGCACCCCAATTACGGATATAAAACAGAGATTCCATTATGTTATAAATGTTGACGTTCGAGATAAATTTATAAGAGATGTGTCACCGAGATATTTAGAAAATGTATGTTATAGATATTTCGATCTGCCGTATGAATCTCCTATATTGAAAAGCAACGATTACAGATCCTATAGGTTTATGGAGAAATGGATCCAAAGATTTAATGGATATAAAGAAACTGATAAGCATAAAAGCAATTGCCTGTTGATGAAAAGGGTATCTGAAATTAATTATAAATTACCGAAGACTGAGATTGAAATAAAAAAGTCTAATAATTTTGTTACGCTAAAATACCTAAATAAAAGGGAAACAATGAAGCCAAATGTGAAAAGAATACAGCATCTTAACAACAAAGATATTACGGAAACAATATATTGGAAGAAAGATGTCCTTACTCTGAAAAGTGAACAGCATTGGCTTATACTGGGTCGAAGTATCAAAGATGGTGAAGAAATGCTAAGAAAGAAGAAAGAGTATAAAAAAAAGACTTCAAAATATGAAATTAAAGGACTATATAGTTATTATCAAACAGAGCCGACTCCGAAGTTAACATATTCTGATAGCAGCGGATGCTCTGCTGAAAATGATGTGCTTCGATTTAGAAACAAGTATGGTCATGCGGAGATATATGTAGATTGCGTTAAACCAAATGGCTTTGAATTGGTAAGTGATAGTGAAAATAAAATAAGGACTCTTATTAACAAATATAATAAAAGGGCAACTAAACGAATAAAATACGTCGATGTTGTAAGTGGTTTTGATTTTAAACAGAAAAGAGGTTTTGCTATCCCTATTATAAATAAATTTTTGGTAAGCATAGATGATTATGACAGGATAAAGCAACTGACACAGGAGGATTATCAACTAACACAACTAAGATATTGGAGGGATCTTTTAACCAAGTTAACTATTAAAGATAGATTGGATAATGAATACGGTTATTTAGGTTAATGATATTTATTGTACATATAGAAAGGGGGGGGGCTAGTTTTTCAAGGGAGAACCAATAAAATTCTTCATGTTAAGAGATATAAATCTATAGCTTAAAAAAATGTTAGTTTTTTTAAGATATTTTTTTGTGTTTAGACAGCGTCCTCAACTTCACTAAATAAATCACTGTCGATGTCTTCAGGTACATCTTCATATTCGTTGGCATTACTGTCACTGTCTTCTTCGCTGTCACTTTCACTGGATTCATCACCTTCACCATCTTGATTTTCTTGATTTTCTTGATCTAGTTTTCTTTGTTCTCTTCTTTCTAATTTCCTTTGTTTCTTTGCATCCTTAACAGCCTTCTTTCTATCAATATTTGCTTGTTGTTCTTTTTTCCTTTCTTCTTTTATTTTCATCTTTTGAATATGCTTCTTCTCTAAGGCTTTGATCTCTGAATCAGTTTTCTTAATTAAAGTATGATGTAAGACTTTTCCTGAGCATATACCATCTTCAATTTTGATTAGTTTTAAGTTTAATCTTGGACCTACTTCTGTTAGTCTGATAGCTTTCTTTTTTGGAGCACTTCTTGAAAGATTCTCTTCATTTGAAGGGGTATCTTTAGTGATACTAATATTATTGCTTAAACCTGAAGCGATATCTTCTTCATTTTGTTTTTCTAGTCTTTTCTTTTCTTGTAACTCTGCAATCATTTTTTTCTTATTTCTTGTACTTTCTCCATTATTGTTATCATTTGAATTTACCTTTATGATAGCATCATCTTCAACTTCTGATTCTGAAGTGTATGCATTGATGTCATTGTCAAGAATCAAGGAAGATATGTCAGACTTTGCACTTAAGTTTGGTAATGCCTTATTTAAATGAGTCTTAGCTTTGTATAATTTTTTTAGATTTCTTGAAATGTCGACATCTTTAATGTCAATAAAATAATGTCTCATTGAAATTTCATTTGTTTCGGGATCTTTATTAATCATAAATACTCTCTTAATTGAATTTAATTTTGTCTTGCTTGGATTTAAAGGAGGGAATAAGTTTTGGAACATAGATATTACAATTTTTTCGACATTAGCATCATCGGAATCATCTTCACTCTTCGTGGTGTTGAAACCATTTAACACCAGTAAAGGAGGAGATAATACATCTTCACCATTTAGTGATTTAGGAGCTCTTAAAAATCTTTTGATATCTTTATTCAAAGAATAGTCTACTACGTTAAAAGTTAAAGTGGGACCATTAGGAGTTCTTGCAATCTTTAAAGATACATTACCTGTTCTCTCTGATTGTGTAAAGATTAATAGATGGGAGACATCTAGAGGGCCAGCCATGACTATGAAATCCTTTAGTTTATTAGATTTTCTTTCCCTTAACTTGACAGCCGTATAAGGTTCCATGATTTGTCTGAAATCTTTTATTAATTGATTTAGAGAATGGTTAGAAAGTGATGTCTTTCCGACTCTAATAACCATTGATTTGGGAATACCTTTCAAGTCCTCGGCGGTTTGTTTAACATGAGTTCTCTTTTTTGTCCTTCTTTTAGCCATTGTTGTAAGCGTTCTATTTTATAACTCCTAGATATTGATACCAACAAAAGTTAACCAAGGCAAAATACGTTAAAACATAAAGGTCAATAATTTATTCACTATGGGCTATTGCACCAAATTTGAGATGCGATGAGATGAGAATTTTTCAGTAAGAAAAATTTCAAATCGGGCCGTTTAGAATGATACTAAAGTTATATCCGGGTAGTTTGGATATTTTCCGCTTTAAATTTTGTTGGGCGGCTAAATTTGATCCAAAACTCAATGTTCATATTTACTTGAACAGTTAGTGGAGAAGGGCAGTAAGGTAAGGATTGGATGCAGCGGAAGGTCAGATATGTGTAGTTTGCGCTACTGTAACTGAATCATATGGAGGGAATGTTGCTGCTCTGAAGGAGATTTCCCAGATGAAGATATGATTGGGTTATCCGCCTACATTATAAGAAAAAGGGTTGTGGTGACTAAGTACTGTAAAATGTGTATAAGGGCACCTTCGTTATCAGTAAAGTTCTACGAAGTGAGCTGATCTTCTTTTTATAAATGAGGATAAGATGCATAAGGTTTTAGGAGCACTCATTGATTGTTCTTTTTCACAAGAAATCTCTTTTTCCCTACATCTTAAAGTTAGAAATTTCAGCATTTCATCAAAAGATGTTGAGTAACTGGGGGAAAAACAAATTCATTTCCTTTTTTGTTGGCTTAGGGGAATTGTGTTGCTACTTTTCGGTTTACCATTCGACCGTTCATCATGTGTGTTGTCCTCCTGAAAAGGAAGACAAGTCATATAGAAACGTGAAGCTCTATTCAATCTTTCAAGTATCTTTAATGAAATGAGTAGTTCATTCAGTTTAAGATTTGTCTTAGAGGAATTTTTATGCCAGCCTTCCAGTTTAAATGTGACATTTTTTTTGTTTCGCACCGTGACAAAATTGAAAAAAATTTAATTTGCGACATTCGAATTTTCGTCGCTTCTTACCGCCAAATTTTCATTTCCATCAATTTTGACTTAATTTTTTTTTTGGTGATTTTTCCTGGATGAACGACAATATTTTTTTATTTTTGGTAATGGTGTTTTCCCAAATAACAACAAATCACCCCAGTAAAAATAATCTTTTTGTGATCAATTAAAACAGAGCTATTTAAATTTTCAAATCGTCACATTATTAAGTGGTGAAGTAATACTTTGATTAAAGAATATCCTAATAAATTTTTCTGTTTTTACCCTGAATATCAAGTATTAGTGGAAGCTTCCTTTTTTTTGCTGTCATTTGATAAGAATACAAAATAAACCAACTTAAAGTATGACAGAGGATATCAGTAATATTCCAACCATAGATAAGACTTCCGATATGGAAACTGAAAAGAATAACGAAATTTTGAGAAATGTAGAAAATCAAATTGGTGTCACAGTCAACAGTGTTACTGCGGATATCCCAACATTACAAAAGGAATTTACTTTACTTTCTGAACAATATAATAATTTACAATCTTTAATCATCTCAAAAGATTCTGTAACGAATTCTTCAATGAGTGATTTAATTGATACTCTAAAAACAATAACATATAATCAAACAGTCCTAGAAAATAAATTGGAAGATGCTTTGAGAAATCAGATGAATACAGACATTATGGTTAATGAGTTACATTCAAAACTTTCAAAATTTTCTAACCGCTTGAATAATTTTGATCTGTCAGCTCAGTCTTCCTCTGCGCTATTATCAAACAATATGCCATTATCTGCATCATCTGCTAATGGTCCGATAAAGAGAGGTCCCGGTAGACCTAGAAAGGATGTTCTGGGGGATGAATACAGTATGTCTAGTTCTAATTTACTTTATGGAGGGGCTAATAATACTCAACCTTTACCAACAGGTATGATCCAAGCATCCAAATCAAAAAGATATTTCAACGATCCAAATAAACCAAAATCTGTACGTAGTATAAATAATTCTGAAGCAATATCAGAGGCTTCAAATAGAACTGGATCAAGTGGTAATAGTACTAAGAAAAGGAGAGGTAGACCGCCAAAGAAAATCACTGTTGATACTGTCATTATAAATAATGACAATCCAAAAGATGAAGAAGATCTAGATGAAGTACCTGCTACCACCCCCTCTCGTTCTTCTAATAGATCAAAAAATATAAGTGAGTTAGCTTCATCTCCTAAGCCTGATGGTTATAGTGAAGAAGTAACTGCTATGATTAAAAATGAAGAAGATAAATTTAGTGAACTTACTCTACAGCAAAAGAAGCTAGATAAGCTAAGAGATGCGAACGAAAAGATGCTAGTGAATATGAAATATAATGACAGAGAAAAGGCAAAATCTTTTATGGAATCTAATAAAAAATTATTGATGGCTCTGAAAGCTGATCAAAAGAAAAGAAGGTTGAATCCAATTAGGCTTAAAGATGTAAATGGCGATAGCATCGATGAAAGTGATGATAAAGCCGAGAATGAAGATGAAAATGATATTGGATCAACCATCGCAGATGATGACGAATCATCTTCTCTTCCGGAAGGTTCATTGAGAAAATCCGGTAAGGCTAAAGTAGCTGAAACTGCTAATAGAAGGGGATCGAATTTATTGCCAAGAAAAGTGGGAATCTCCTCTATGCTAAATTCAGAAGATGTTTCATTAGCTGATGAAGATAAATCTCAAAGTAGTACTGATGAAAACCGTATTACTGAAAGCAGTGATGAAATAACATCAGATAATGACTATATAGAAAATACTCAAAGGAATACCAACTTGAATAGGACATTGAAAAAAAGACTGAGATCTAACTCAAGTACTACTGAAAATACAAGACAGTTAAGAAAAAAGAAGACTATAGGCTCAGATATTAAAGAGGCCTCTACTACACCAGTTTCCACTTCATCGAATGCAGGAAATAAATCTTCAAGAAATGCAACAGCTGGATCCAATGAGTATCAAACTTCATTATTGGTGGATTCATCCATTGAGCTAGTTTGTAAGGATGGGTTCTTCTACCGTCGTAACACGCCACATTCTCCTATTACTTCTGGTACTTACCTTGAATACAAATTTCAACCAAAACAAGAAGAATTACTTATGCAAAGACAGGCAGAGCCTCAATTCAAGTCTGCCACTGTTTCAGGAAAGGATAAAAATAGTGTCATAATACTTAATAAATTGGAGCGTAATAACTCACACTTTTTGAAACCAGAAATTGAGCAAGAGGCTGACTTGGCAGTAGAAATATTGAGCAAGACAACCTTAACAGAAAAATATGTAAATTCACTAGAATATTTCTTAATGGAATTCTGTTGGGAAAATAGACTGGTAAAACTAGGGTTAAAACTGAAGGAATCTAAGAGAACATGGCAACGTCGTAAAGCTCTATTTACATTATTTGAATTCTGGAGAGACCAATCTAGAAGAAATCGTAATTTAAAAGACTTCACTATATTGCATGCTGTTAAAGAAATGGAAAACTATAGAATCTTCATTAATAGATCAGTGTCATGGTTTTATAATCACATTACTTTGTTAAAAATGATACTCTATGATTTATGTGATAATATAAATACTCAGTGGAGAGATTGGATGTATCCACGTAACGTAACATTACCTACTTTAGGATCAATGTATACAAAGGAAGGTGAAGAAGAACCAACTTTAATTACTGTTGATAATATTAATGAGGAGATTGATAATTTGTTAACATTTGATTTCTTAGATGACGGAACAGAAAATAATCAAATTAAATCATCAAAGATTGTAGCACCATCATCTGCTACAATAAGTACAGGCCCATTGGTTGAAGATTTGCACGGAGAGATTCTTAAAGCGGATGAAGAAACATAATGGTAAGGTAACTAAATTTCTTTATTTGTAGAAAGAACATCTTTTCTTTCTACTAACTTTTTTATAGTGTTATGTACAGGAAAATATTTATAAGGTGTAACTATTCAGATTAATTCTTATTCTTTTGTTAGTGTCGTTTTTTGATCCACATTGGTACTGGCACTTATTCCATTATTACCGAAATCGGAGTAACGCTATTAGCCTAATTAGGTAAAATATGAGGATGATGAATTTTTTCAAGAAAAAAAGTTGAGAGACTGAACAAGATAGTGAAATATGAAGATACTAGTAAATTGCCGTATACTACTCAATCTTTTCAGTCCAGAGTTCCCGATTAGTTTAGAGGTGACGAAGCCATATACTGGATATGGAGTAGGTATTGTCTTTACGCTAGACGGTTGATAAAGTAAAATGCCTTTGAATAGAAAAAAAAGAAATGAGAAAAAGAATCATTTTCAGGACCAAAAAAATTTTCAAGCATTCTATTTCTTGAGAAATATACGTAGAAAAAAAAGTTCGAGCCAGATCTCAAATAGTTTAAAAAGATTATGTAATACTTCACAGAAAAACTAGTAGGAGTAAGATTCTTGGACTTGATAATTTGATCCGAGATTGCTTGAAAGTCCTACATTCAAGATCTAGCTAGAAAGCATGTAGAAAACGCATGTTATCTCATATTCCTAAAGGATGTAAAAAGGAATAAATCTGGACATTCATCTACAAGTTCACCTATTTGGGCAAAGATTACCTAAATAAACCATAGAAACCTTAGTAGCTAAAATGGAAGTTAAATATCAATTACATTTCCTAATTAAGTAGAATGTAAGAAATAGAAGATTCTCTTATCTAGATTGAGTAATTTCTATGAGAATAATTCCGTAGTAAACTTTAAAAATGGTTTTTATTATCTCTTCATTCTTTCTTCATTGATTCTATAGCATTAAGAAAAAAAATTAACATGATATGACTATTAGTAATTTCAAAGTGCCTCCATAGGATTCACCAAAGACTAGTTTCTCTATGAAAAAGGTGGGGAGAGGAAAGATCATTAGTTGCTATTTTTTTCATGTTGTGAATGTTCATTGAATGAATGTAGAGCTACTGGATATTCTAACAAGTATGTTTGAAATGAAAAGATTGAGAATTGAAACAAAAAAAAATGAAGTGATGTATATATATAACAGTTAATATATTGAAGAATAAATTTGGAACAAATAAATATATCTGCATGTAGGGACTTTATTTAGATATAATTTCTTTATTTTAAGAGATATACCAAGTATAGAATGAGTGAAAATAGAAATATGGAGAGTAGATATAGAAATATGGAGAGTATAAATGAAACTGTACCTTATATGAAGTCGATATGGATAGATGAAGATGAAGAAGTTGAAAAGTTATATGGGTTGCAAACCCAATTAATGTCCAGTGGAGATGAAGAAGATATAAGGATATCGATGCTTCATAGTAAATCATTAAGGTTACCTCATAAGCGCACCAAGAGTTTATTATTTGGTAAGGATATAAGGAATGGAATTGATTTACATGAAACTATTAGTAATGTAGATAATAACAAGAAAGTGGAGCTTCGAAATAGACAACAAGTTTCTAGTAGATCATTAATCAGAAGGATGTCATGGAATAAGAGTTATATTAATAAATCTGTTAATGAATATGATATAAGATCATCAAGAGATGAAGAAATTGATATAGAATGTGGAAAGAAGCAGACAGAAATAAGGGAAAAGAGTACAAAAAATTTTGCGAAGAGGATATTTTCAAGAAGAAAGAGTAAAAAATATGATATAATAAGTAGTCCGTATGGATTTGTACATATATCACATGGAGATTATATGCCATATAATAATAATAATGCAGAAGTTGATAAGAATAGAGTAGAGGATCTAAATGTAAGGAAACTAAGTAAAGCATTTGTTACTGAGGAGATAGATTATGAACAGTTATTAGAGGCAAGAAATAGAAGAATGAGAGGATATGCATATAATGAGGATAATGATAATGACAATATTGAATGTGAAGAAGATTCATTCCGTAATTCTAACGGTACAGAATTGAGTTATTTCTCGATGGATAAATATTCGATAGATTCATTTGATAAAGAGGTTATAGATGATATTAAGAAGATAGAGATAGATAATAGAGAACTTGAAAGTTACATGAATTATTTTTAGATAAGTATATCGAGATATATAAAAAAAACTGCAATAGAAATTTTCGAATGAAAAAAAAAAAAATAAAAAAGAGAATAGAAAGATAAGATGAGGTTAAATTGTGATAAATTCAAACAAGGATTACAAAGGAAAGTAGGAAGAAGAAAATGGGTGTAATTGTTAGATTTATTGAAGATAGAGATAAGGAATCCTGGATAAGATTATGGGGAGGATATGAAGAATTTCAACAAGTTAAATTTGATGAGAGATTAGTTGAAGTTAATTTCAATAAATTTTTGAATGAAGAAGTCAAGATGTATTGTTGTGTTGCTGTATTAGTTGATGATGAGGATGGTACCGAGAGGGAAATAATTGGATTTGGGACATTTTTCCCACATTTATCTACATGGGATGTGAATGAGATAATGTATTTGAATGATTTATTTGTTGATATTGAGCAGAGGGTTAAAGGAGTTGGTAGGAAACTAATTGAATTTGTTTATAAAGCAAGTGATGAATTTGGAATACCTAAAGTTTATTGGTGTACTGATAATACGAATCATCGAGCCCAATTATTGTATACTAAAGTTGGTTACTTAACGAAGAAAGTGATTTATAAAAGAGTTGGATATGATTAAGTGCGAACGCGAGTGAAAAAAAAAAAAAAAGAAAAATTATTCTGATTTCATTCATCATATAAGTAAATAAATAAATATATAAGGTAGAAATGAAGAAATATAGTAAAGATATAAGACAGACGATAAGAAATGGTTGTAAGATTTGATAAGATACATGTATTAAGAAGTATAACAGTTTTATTCATAATTTTATTATTTGTATATGTTTGTCAAGATGAATTAAGTATTCCGAATAGCGAGATATTAGAGAAAGAGAAAGATTGGAATGATGAAAAGAGTAGTGATATGATTGAACAAGATGGGGTTGTTAAAATAGGAAAACTTAATGAAAAGATGAGTAAGGGGGAAAAGAAACGGTATGAAGAAGTTAATAAGAGTATATGGATATCTATAGGATATATGTTAAATGGGTATAATATGATAGATAATGAAGGTAAGGATCGTGAAGGTTATAATAAGATGAAAGAGTATATACGGTTAGTTTTAATGAAATATCCATGTTTTGAAGATATTGAAGAAGATGGGAATATATATACGGATATATTTGATAAATATCCGATGCCTGAATTTGATAATATTCGAGATAATAAGAATGGTACGAATGAATTATTAATTAATTGGGGATGTGATATAAGTAAACGAATAAATACGAAGTTAGGAAAGGGAATTAAAGATTTATATATTTGTGATATGGTTACGATGACTGAAGAAAGGGAAGTTGAGATAGAAATTGAAGAAAAACAATACGGTTGATAGATAGATAGATAGATAATAAATAAAAAATAAAGAATATTAATGCATTAAACTTTTATATATGTATATATAAAGAAAGGGTATAAAAAAAAAATTTGAATAAAGTCACTTTTGATGAATATAGGTAAAAGAATAAAATGAGATTATAAAAGAGTCAGAGAAGATCTTCTATTATTAGAAGGATGATGATTCTCTTTAGAGTCTGATAAATTTAATAATTTTTCAGTGAGTAAAGCTTTATCTAGACAGTCCAAATCATTTACGTTTGCATCTGAATTTTTCCTCGAAGTCAATTGAGAAGAAACGGGAGAAATGGAAGGAATAATAAATGGAGTAGATTGAGAATCGTCTAGTAAAGTTAAAAATGCCATGTGATGTGATGTGATGTGTTGTGTTGTGTTTTTTATATGTATATGTGTATTTATTATATGTATAAGAGAAAAAGAAAGCTGAGTGTTGAGAGTGTCAGATCGAAGAAATCCTCGATACTTTATATACGCTGTATGAAAGATTAGTCCTTAAACGCACCATTAGCTAACTGTGACACTGCAAAGAGACAATAGCCGCCCACAGAGTACGAGTATTAGATAAGGGAGTTCCGGTGCGCCGAGAAATCTGGCAAGAGGTCATGCAGCGGCCGGTTCTATCTGGTTTTGCCACTGAATGACCCCCTCCGCGGAAAGATACTGACGCTTCCGCAGCCCCGGGGTTCCGCAGCCCCGGGGAAATCAGCCACGGCGGTACCCGATGATGGCCTGTGTGGCCTTGAGAGCGCCGTACTTGATGCGCGAGTCCGGGTGCTGCAGCAGCGCCATGACGGCGAGTTTTGCGCCCGTGGCGTTGAGCACGGCAATGGCACCCGCGGGACGCAGCTCGACCACGTGCACAAGATCGCTCAGGAGGATTTCAAGCCTGGCGGCGTCTTCCGGAAGCTGCGCGGACTCGAGCAGCAGCGTGACCAGTTGACGGAACAGGCGCCAGTCGTGCTCCTGGAACAGCTCGATGTTCTCCAGCCAAAACTCGCTGTCGATGTGTGGTGGCGACCAACAGAGTAGTTTCGAGTCCAGTTCCGCTACGTACTCGTCGATTCTTGTGAGCGCCTTGTACTCCGTGTCCAGGATCTGTTTCAGTTGTGCGATGTCTTCCTTCAGCTCGTCGTCGTTGTATTTGCGCTCAACCAGGCTGTCCATGATGTTCACGCCGTCTCCGATAAGGATCAGACTCTTGATGAATGCACTGCCTCTCTTGCGGTCGCGGCAGATGTTCAACACTGTGGACACCACAAGACGTGATACTTTCTCCTTTATGGTAACTTTCACTACTCTTAGCAGCTCGATGCTTTCTTTCAGATATCTTGTCGTTAACTTCTCGATTATCTTGCTGTCAAATGTGAAGATCCAGATCGTTAGTAACGAGTAGTATTGCAGTTGAATACCTAAATTGTTCGTTTGGATATTATTTCTCTCTGCAGTGTTTAGGGTACTTGCTGGGGAGCCGTTCCTCTTGTTACCAATAATTTGAAATAAGATTGGTATGTAATTGATTTCACTACTTTCATATACCGTTAATCGATATTCTTTAATTACGATCAATTCTTGAATTAATCTAATGCAGATATATTTAATATCTGTCTCATCTTTATTAATCATTACTTTGAATTTATCATCTTCAATCAATTTCTTTACAATACTCACATTATTTAATCCATCTTGAATTAATAATGATACCATGTTGAAGATAGTAATTAGTACAGTCTGTGTATCATGAATATCTCGATTCTCAATAGATACGTCATAATAATGTTCTATTTCACTCGGATCTTCACGGAAATATTTTATAATTATCTTACAGTATTTATCAGATGATAATAATTCACTTATTATATTCTGTACAGATTTAATACATTCATAATTATTATTACAATTCTCTAATAATCGAATTAATAATTTTATATTCTCTCCTTCAATTTTATCCTCTTCTTCTTCCTCTTCTTCATTTCCATGTTGTTTCAATAAGATTTTCTCTAATTTCTTCGCATTCTTCGCATCAACCTCATTCAATTCTGATGAACGGGATAATGCATCCCATGCAAGTGATCGAGAACGTATAGCATTACGTATATCATTGAAATGTATACTATCCAATAATATCTTCTTCTCTTCTTCAAATTGTATATTATTCATCACTTTCCTCTATATAAGATTTATCTTCTGTGTTTTTTTTTACCCTTTTTGTTTTATGTTGCATGAATTGAATTATTTCAACTTCTCTTTATTTTTTTTTCCTTCTTCTTTGTTCTTTTTTTTTTCATTTTTTGGCAGTACATATGCACATTACCCGGTGGTTTTTATATTATTCAATTTCATTTATATATTATATTATATTATATTATATTATATTATATTATATACGTAAATAGAAATAATAAAAGAGTATTTTTCTAATACCATTGCTCTCGAGAAACTCATTGCTACCAACCATGACTCCATTATCATCAAATGAAGACACTAAAATATTGCCAAGAGATATCTTTTATTCAAAGATAACTTTCCACATATATCAAATATTTCAAGATAAATTATTCAAATTCATATTCATTTTTGATATCATTTCTTTATTTATCACTATCTTATCAAATAATATTTCAGTTAGTGCAATTGCATTAATTCTATCATTATCATTCTCTATGGTATTACTAATTATATTATTGATTAAAATGACGAAATTTAATAAATTAAATAACTTAAAATTATTCGGCAAAATGAAATTATTAATGGAAGTAATTGATAAAAAAGTAGGTTTAGATATGAATCAATGGGATATCATCGCTTTCAATCTAAATCATTATCTTTATAACGAATCAATCATCAATCATCCTTATTTCTTCTACGATGGGAAATCCTGTCATGATTTATTTAGAACTCTTATTATTTCAAATGATATTCAAAAAAAGATAAAAGATGATACAAATAACCCTCTACCTGCACAAAGACCATTACAAATAAATAATAACCATCCTGGAATTAATCAACATGATCAAGCAATGATTGATATTGAGAATAGTTCAGCTAGTATAGATTTAGAATTAAGCAAATTCTTATATTTGGCTAAAGAATCTTATAAGGATGCCGTAAGTAAATATTGGGAAACTCAATATCCTAATAGTAATATTACCTCTTTACAACAGGAGCATGTAGAGGAGAATTTAGTTTAGTTTAACGATTCTATAATTATATATGATTTGTCCCTCTCTTTTTTTTATTTTTCATAGGCAAAAATACTTGAAAATAATGAATGTAAATGAATATAATAAATATTATTAAACATTATATAGATTAAAATAAAAAAAAAAAAAAAATTAATTAATTAAAAGTCATGTTGCTGTTTTATTTATTTTGTTTTAGAATAAAAAGAGAAGAATAAGAAGAATGAATTAGAAAAGAATAGTAAAAAATTATATTTAAGAAAGTTCTCTTTCAAATTCTTTACTCATGTTAGCATTCTTAATAGAACCACAGACAGTTTCACACATAATACCAGTAACTAAATAAGGATCAATGTTAGAAGCAGGTCTACGATCTTCAAAGTAACCATAACCTTCTTTAGCGACGGATCTTGGAATTCTAATTGAAGCACCTCTATTAGCGACACCGGCAGAGAAATTTGACATTGATGCAGTTTCATGTCTACCAGTTAATCTTTGATCATTATCAGAACCATATAATTTAATATGATCATCATGTCTCTTTGATAATCTATCTATAGCTTCTTCAATATATTTCATACCACCTGGTAATCTCATATTTTTAGTTGATACATTAGTATGGCAACCAGCACCATTCCAATCACCCTTTAATGGTTTTGGATGGAAAGAAATCTTAACACCGAATTCTTCAGCAACTCTATGTAAAAGATATCTTGCAACCCATAATTGATCACCCATATTAATACCAGTACAAGGACCAACTTGAAATTCCCATTGAGATGGCATAACTTCTGCATTAATACCGGATATTTCAATACCAGCATAGAGACAAGCTCTATAATGAGCCTCTATAACATCTCTTGCATAAACTTTACCGGCACCAACACCACAGTAATAAGGACCTTGTGGAGCTGGGAATCCACCTTTTGGCCAACCGTAAACGTCATCGAACATATCGAATAAAGTATATTCTTGTTCTAAACCAAACCAAATTTCTTCATCTTTATGAGCAGCAAATAATTTAGCTGCTTCATGTCTATGATTAAATTTGTTTGGAGTACCATCGTTATTATAACATTCCGCAAGAACGATAATGTTATCACCTCTTCTAAATGGATCAGGATAATAAGCACAAGGCTTTAAATATATATCGGAATCATGACCAGGAGCTTGATTAGTTGAAGAACCATCGAAATTCCATTCGGGAAGTTGTTCAATAGAAGTTATCTTCTTACTTAAAGTTCTACCTTTTGAACGTAAATGACCGGTACCATCTACCCAGATATATTCGGCAATAAATTTACCTCTTTGATCTAAATCTAAATATTTTTGTAAAATTTGAGTCTTTTCAATACTAACGTCAGACATCTTATTGTTATATTATTATTATTATATGATTGTGATTATTATTTTAAATAGTATCTTTTGAATATTAACTTTGTTTGAAAATCAATATTTTTTATCTATGCAAAGAAATAGAATATAATCTGTCACTGTCGAGGAAAAAAGTAACTAAAAGAAAATTTTCTTTTTTGTTTCAACTATAAAACTTTTGTGGTTGTGATATTTTACAAGTATATAAAATATATAAAGTAAAGAGAAGGAACTAATGATATCGAAATTACCAAGAAGGGTACCAACTTATATAATAAAAATGTCAATCGTTTCTTGTTCTGGCATGTGGGCTCTTGTGCATCGCCTTTGTGTACAGAATCGATTTAGTCACACTCAAAGTGAATGATTAGTGCGCGCTACTTCCCTTAGCGCTGCGATAGCCGATAACAGTATTTATTTTTACTTTCATATTTATTTTTGTTTCGCCTGTTATCTTTTCCATCTGGGGGTCATTCTGCCCAAAGTTCCGCAGTAGCGAGAGAATCCTTATCTTATCTCGGTGCTGCTGCGGGAGTTTCTCAGGCCGGGGTGATCCGGGAGCCGAGGTTTTTTTCAGAGCGTGCCGCAAAAAGAAACGAAGGGCCGTCGGGGATGGAAGTGCGCGTGTTTGTTGTGGCCCGAAGCGGAATAGTTAGTGCGATGTGGTGCCCTAGGGCTCAGTGTGGTGGATGTGGCAGTGGCACATTTGATGACTGTAGTGGTTAAGTAGTGAT